>WNWK01016312.1:0-45256 GCA_009830355.1 Cherax destructor | reverse complement strand
ATTGTAATAATTGTATAAATAATATCAGTGCATTCATTAACACACATTAGACCCACCAGCTGATGTGTATTGGACGCGTGACGTCATTTGTTTATGCTTGAACATCGGCAAAAAGCGAGCATTTCCGCTAATTTGAGCTCAGTTTCAAGCCATTTTCAGTGCTAAAATCAATCAAAATCATCTCTATTTCTGTAACATATCTTCCATTCTATCAAGTGAGACCAAGAAACCGCGAATACAACTGTAAAAAACATACGAAAAAACACTGCAAAGTCGCTGTTTTAATCCAAAAATACGGTCTCAGTTTTTTCTCATTGTGCACTGCGTGCTGCAGGATTTGTTTTATGTGGTGCACACTTACCACATAGATGCATTCTCTCATATCTAGGCCCAAATTTACCGCTCGCAGCATATCTGAGTGAGGTGAGCTCATGACGTAGAACTACAGCTTGGACCCCTAGCTTCAAAGCCGTAGAACTACAGGACGGACCCTCAGAGCGTTAATAACTCTCTCTACTATACAGTGGTACCTCTACTTACGAGCAAAATTCGTTCCAGTCGGCTATTCAAGTGCCGATACCGAAGGAATTTTTTCCCATAAGAAATAATGAAAATTAGGTTAATCCATTTCAGACCCCCAAAAATACACTTACAAAAGCACCTACAAAAATACACTTACATAATTGTTCGAGTTGGTAGCTGCTCGTAAGTAGAGGTACCACTGTATTTCCACATCCTTTAAATTATGCATTGTGTTTGACCTCTGTAGAAATTAGGTATACCTTTGATGAGTTTTGAGAGTCTCACTACTCATGGAGCCCGCCATGGGCCAGGCTCATCAGGTGCTTGCCTGGTCAACCAGGCTGTTGCTGCTGGAGGCTTGCTGCCCCACATATCCATCACAGCCTGGTTGATCTGGCACTTGAGGATACTTGTCCTTGACCCACTTCCATCCCAACCTCAATCTTGGCTTTTTGTCTTCACTGCTCTTTCCCCCTAGTTTTTTTTTACTCTTGATTGCACATTGGAATGGGTATGGATATAGGTATGGGTATGGGTATATTGGAAGAACATTGATAGAAAGTCAAGCCATAACCATTATATGCTGTAGTAACAAGAAATCATAATGACATGATTGTAAGCAAACCATGGTATGGGTGGGGATTGAACTCACCGTGAGTTCAATCCTCGCCCATACCATGGTTTTTTATGCTGTAGTACCCGAGTTTTTCCATCAGTTGTATTGTGAGTAAGGCTACCTCCTTCAGTGGCTCTGATTATCATATCTAGGTACTATAGAATGAAGAGATATCTATTTTTTGATGTTATTTTATTTGTATTGTTTTCCCATTGTGGGGTGCAATATTTACTGGACAATTTATGTTTGCTTCAGTAGGTGACACATCAAGGCTTCAGAATCAGTCAATAAATGAGCAACTTAACCAGCTTAGTGCAACAGTCAATCAGCTAGTTCAAGAACGAGAGGAGCCTAAAGAGAGTGACCTGCAATCTCGACTAGAAGAGCTTAATGAAAAATGTCTCAGGTATGAACACATTATGGAATAATATAATTAAATCATTCTTTTCTGAAAGACTTTCTGCTATACAGGAAGGGAAAGAATAACATACAATATCATGACTACAATGTTGTTTGACAACTAGCCCACAAGTTAGAGATAGAATAGTCTATCCTGAATTATTACCAAGTAGCAACAAAAAAATGATCCAGGATAGACCACAACATAGTTTAAATTTCATCTTCAAATTATGTATTGCTTGAGAAATGTTCTAGTCATGGTATTGGAGATGAGGCATAGACTGTGATCTATGTACCTTTCCAAAGACTCTAAATGTACCTGTGTTGTGGAGTAACCGACTGTTGATCTGGCTAGCTAGATCACCAGTCTGCGTACTCATAAGGATTATTAGTTAAAATACTTTGTAACATTTTTATATTGTATTGTGTGTGATTGTCCCTTTTGATAGCATTTTATGCATGTGTTAGTGCAAGAAGCATTAGGGATTGCAGTGTAAAAGTTAGGAATAGTAATCTAATTTCAAGTTTTATTATTTGAAAATGGTAGCTTGCTTTATTGTAATTAATACATATAGTATATGTAAGTCTTAGACAGGGATTTATGATGTCACTATGGTTGCTAACATACAGTGGTACCTCGACTTACGATATTTTCATTCCAGAATGCTGTTCAAGTGCCATTACCAAAGAATTTATCTCCTTAAGAAATAATGTAAAATAGACTAGTCTGTTTGACCTAGATTACACTTACAAAAGCATTTTAAAAATAAACTTACATTAAAAGGGTGTGTTTGAGACAATTATGTAAGTCGAGGTACCACTGTATTTATATTTTATACTTTTGGTGTCATTACCTTTGGAAAAAGATTCTTTACCATTTCATAAGAAAAAATAATGTATTTTTGTAGGGGAAATTTTTGTACCCTAAGAACAAATTTCAGATCAGGGATCTGGACCCAGGAAGGGTTAATCTAAAAGCTGTTTTGTTACATGTTGGCAACTTGTTGCTATCAATTCTAGTTAGTTATGCAGTCCACATAGGAAAACATATGACAGCATAAAGCAGATTTTGAACTGCATAAACTATGACAAACATCAGTGGCAGCTTGTGGTAACTTGAAAGTTGTTGCTACCTTGTTTGGATTGCAGCTAGGCTACACTAAGTATTTCTGTTTTTTGTGTGAATGGGATAATTGGGCAAGGACTTCTCGTTACATCAAGGAGAACAGTTCACTCCAACACTCACTGGAACCTGGCACCACAAATGTTCCATATGCTCCACTTGTAGAATTGAGCAGAATTTTGTTACCACCTTTACACATGAAACTAAGCTTTGTGAAAAGGCTTGTTAAGGCTATGTAGATAAAATAGCAGCAGCCTTTAAGTACCTACCTAGGTGGTAAATTCTTAAGAGTCAGTGAAGCAAAAATCAAGGAGGGTGTATTTGTTAGTTCATAGATATGTCAGCTTATTAGAGTTGAGGAGTTTGACCATTCCATAGTTGGTGAAGAGAAAAATCTGTGAAATACTTCCCATTTAGTAGCAAACAATTTTCTTGGAAATACTGAAGATGACAGTTACAGGTAGCCAGTGGAAAACCTGCTGACGCAAATTTAATGGTCTTTGCACAATTTACGTTTCAGTGATTTTGCCCACTTTGAGTCCTATTTTAGGCCAATTCCATTGTTCCAGTTAACCAATTTCTTAGCTACGTATTTTGCTAATATGCCTTCCATTCTATTCAATAAGCACAAGAAACCGCCCATTCAACTATGTAATTCATGTAATTTGGCCAATTTCACACAATATTAAAAAAATGCCAATTTCAAAATAACTCATAATAAACAATTTATACATTCCTGGCACTAAAACAACATTTCCTCTGATGATATTACATTTTGAATTTTCGTTCACACAAAATGTAAAATATTTACTCTATTTCTCAGATAATAATATATAACCAGGAAATATTTTTCATGGTTTAGAGAATCCCAATAATTGAATTAGGCCTAATAAAAACACATAAAACAGACTGGGGGTTGTAGGGGACCTTACCCGTCCTCTGGAATATTGACAAAAAATCTAATATTTCTGCTACTTTGAGCTGAGTTTCAAGCTACTTCCAGTCCACAAACCAACTGAAATCATCTCTTATTTCAGTAATATGTCTTCCATTCTATCAAGTGATACAAAAACTGCCATTAAAATTATAAAAACCATCCAAAAATGCACCATAAAGTTATTTTCATCCATACACAAGGTCACAGTTTTGTTTTTCACATCATGCACTATGGGGGCAGGAGTGTTTTTATATGGTTCACACTCATTGCATGGACCCATTCTTTCATATCTAGGTCAAAATTTACCACTCACAGCTTATCTTAATGAGCTGATCTAATGACATAATATTACTGCATGGACTCAGAGCTCAGAGCTGTAATATATGGCATGGATCCTGAAAGGGTTAAGCTTTGAAGAAGCACTGAAAAATCTTCACTCATCACAATTATAAAAAACATTTAGGGCTGCCATCAGATTAACGCTGCTGTTGGAGGCTACAGTTTTACCTTCCATGATGAAGAATGGGATTAAATCTTTCTGATGGTCACAAAACTTACTCTGACATTTTCAGCTAGGTGATATCACTGCTGTAGTCTGGAGCCCAACAGTTCAGCTTTACTTTTTGGCAGTTCTAAATCTCAGAGAAGGCTATTTAATTAATTCTGAGTTACCATGTGTAGTTTAGAAGAGTTTAAGTTATACACATATTCAGAGTCTTGTGAAGTTAAAGACTCACAAGTGTTGCAGGTTCTGTCATTCTTCCTCTGACTCAAGAGAGCATGAGTTTGGGTTTCAGGAATGGGTAGTCCTTTGCCATGAGGTGCCTGACATATAGCAGAGGGTATATTAGGTAGTAGGTTGGTAGACAGCAACCACCCAGGGAGGTACTACCATCCTGCCAGGTGACTGTGAAACAGAAACCTGAAACTGTTTTACATGATGGTAGGATTACTGGTGTCTTTTTTCTGTCTCATAAACATGCAAGATTTCAGGTACGTCTTGCTACTTCTACTTACACTTAGGTCACGCTACGCAAACATGTACACGTTTATGTATACACACTCATCTGAGTTTTCTTTGATTTTATCTTAATAGTTCTTGTTCTTATTGCTTTTCCTTTCATATCCATGGGGAAGTGGAATAAGAATCTTTCCTCCGTAAGCCATGCGTGTTGTAAAAGTCAACTAAAATGCCGGGAACAATGGGCTAGTAACCCCTTTTCCTGTATAGCTTACTAAAAAGAAAAAGAAGAAAACCGTCAAAGTGGGATGTTTGAATGTGCTTGGATGTTGTGCGAATGATAAGAAAGAGATAATTGTAGATGTTATGAATGAAAAGAAGCTGGATGTCCTGGCTTTAAGTGAGACAAAGCTGAAGGGGGTAGGAGAGTTTCAGTGGGGAGAAATAAATGGGATTAGGTCAGGGGTTTCAAATAGAGTTAGAGCTAAACAAGGAGTGGCAATAATGTTGAATAATCAGTTATGGCAGGTAAAGAAGGAATATAAATGTATAAATTCAAGGATTATGTGGAGTAAAACAAAGGTTGGATGTGAAAAGTGGGTTATAGTAAGTGTTTATGCACCTGGAGAAGAGAGAAGTGTAGAGGAGAGAGAGATTTTGGGAAATGTTGAGTGAGTGTGTGGGAGTTTTGAACCAAGTGTGAGTAATTGTGGTTGGGGATCTTAATGCTAAAGTGGGTAAAAATGTTGTGGATGGAGTAGTAGGTAAATTTGGGGTGCCAGGGGTAAATGTAAATGGGGAACCATTAATTGAGCTATGTGTAGAAATAGGTTTGGTAATAAGTAATACATATTTTATGAAAAAGAGGATAAATAAATATACAAGGTATGATATAGCACGTAAGGAAAGTAGTTTGTTGGATTATGTATTGGTGGATAAAAGGTTGATGAGTAGGCTTCAGGATGTACATGTTTATAGAGGGGCAACGGATATATCAGATCATTATTTGGTTGTAGCTACAGTTAGGGTAAAAGGTAGATGGGACAAAAGAAAATGGCAACAGCAAGTAAGAGAGAGGTAAAAGTGTATAAACTAAGGGAGGAGGAAGTTAGGGTGAGATATAAGCAACTATTGGGAGAAAGGTGGGCTAGTGCAAGTAGGAGTAGTGGGGGTTGAAGAGAGTTGGGATAGTTTTAAAAATGCAGTATTAGAATGTGGGGCAGAAGTTTGTGGCTATAGGAGGGTGGGTGCAGGAGGAAAGAGGAGTGAGTGGTGGAATGAAGAAGTAAAGGGTGTGATAAAAGAGAAAAGGTAGCTTATGAGAGGTTTTACAAAACAGAAGTGTTAATAGAAGAGCAGAGTATATGGAGAGTAAAAGAAAGGTGAACAGAGTGGTGAGAGAGTGCAAAAGAAGAGCGATGAAAGAATGGGAGAGGCTCTGTCAAGAAATTTTGCCTAGGGAACGAATGAATTTGTCAGTTAAAAACAGAGTAGGGGAGTTAGTAGATGGGGAGCTGGAGGTATTGGGTAGATGGCGGGAATATTTTGAGGAATTTTTAAATGTTGATGAAAAAAGGGAGGCGGTAATTTCATGTACTGGCCAGGGAGGTACAACATCGTTTAGGAGTGAAGAAGAGCAGGATGTGAGTGTGGGGGAGGTGCGTGAGGCATTACGTAGAATGAAAGGGGGTAAAGCAGCTGGAATTGACGGAATCATGACAGAAATGTTAAAAGCAGGGGAGGATATAGTGCTGGAGTAGTTGGTATTTTTGTTTAATAAATGTATGAAAGAGGGGAAGGTACCTAGGGATTGGCAGAGAGCATGTATAGTTTCTTTATATAAAGGGAAGGGGGATAAAAGAGTGTAAAAATTATTTTTATTTTTTTATTAACACATCGGCCGATTCCCACGGCCCGAAAAAGAAAAACTTTCATCATCATTCACTCCATCACTGTCTTGCCAGATGGGTGCTTTACACTACAGTTATAAAACTGCAACATTAACACCCCTCCTTCAGAGTGCAGACACTGTACTTCCCATCTCCAGGACTCAAGTCTGGCCTGCCGGTTTCCCTGAATCCCTTCATAAATGTTACTTTGCTCACACTCCAACAGCACGTCAAGTATTAAAAACCATTTGTCTCCATTCACTCCTATCAAAGAAGTGAATGGTTGGTAGACAGCAACCACCCAGGGAGGTACTACCGTCCTGCCAGGTGACTGTGAAACAGAAACCTGAAACTGTTTTACATGATGGTAGGATTGCTGGTGTCTTTTTCTGTCTCATAAACACGCTGGATAACAGGTATATCTAGCTACTTCTACTTACACTTTAGGTCACACTACACAGTCATGCACATGCATATATATACATACAAACATCTAGGTTTTTCTTCTTTTTCTTAATAGCTCTTGTTCTTTTTATTTTCTCTATTGTCCATGGGGAAGTGGAAAAGAATCTTTCCTCCGTAAGCCATGTGTGTCGTATTAGGCAACTAAAATGCCGGGCGCAATGGGCTAGTAACCCCTTCTCCTGTACACATTTACTAAAAAAGAGAAGTGTAAAAATTATAGGGGGAATAAGTTTACTGAGTATACCAGGTAAAGTGTATGGCAGGGTTATTATTGAAAGAATTAGAGGTAAGACAGAGAGTAGGATTGCAGATGAGCAAGGAGGCTTTAGAGTGGGTAGGGGATGTAATGTGAACAGTATTTAGATAAAGGTAGAGAAGTTTTTATTGCATTTATGGATTTAGAAAAGGCATATGATAGAGTGGATAGGGGAGCAATGTGGCAAATGTTGCAAGTGTATGGAAAAGATAGTAAGTTACTGAAGGCTGTAGAGAGTTTTTATGAGGATAGTGAGGCTCAGTTTAGGGTGTGTAGGAGAGAGGGAGATTACTTCCCGGTAAAAGTAGGTCTTAGACAGGGATGTGTAATGTCACCATGGTTGTTTAATATATTTATAGATGGGGTTGTAAAAGAAGTAAATGCTAGGGTGTTGGGGAGAGGGGTGGGATTAAATTATGGAGAATTTAATGCAAAATGGGAGTTGATACAGTTACTTTTTGCTGATGATACTGTGCTTATGGGAGATTCTAAAGAAAAGTTGCAAAGGTTAGTGGACGAGTTTGGGAGTGTGTGTAAAGGTAGAAAGTTAAAAGTGAACATAGATAAGAGTAAGGTGATGAGGGTATCAAACGATTTAAATAAAGAAAAATTGGATATCACATTGGAGAGAGGGATTATGGAAGAAGTAAATGTTTTCAGATATTTGGGAGTTGACGTGTCAGCGGATGGGTTTATGAAGGATGAGGTTAACCATAGAATTGATGAAGGAAAAAAGGTGAGTGGTGCGTTGAGGTATCTGTGGTGACAAAAAACGTTATCCATGGAGGCAAAGACGGGAATGTACGAAAGTATAGTGGTACCAACACTCTTATATGGGTGTGAAGCATGGGTTGCAAATGCTGCAGCGAGGAGGAGGCTGGAGGCAGTGGAGATGTCCTGTCTAAGGGCAATGTGTGGTGTAAATATTATGCAGAAAATTCGAATGTTGAAATTAGGAGAAGGTGTGGAGTTACTAAAAGTATTTGTCAGAGGGCTGAAGAGGGGTTGTTTTGGTGGTTTGGTCATTTAGAGAGAATGGATCAAAGTAGAATGACTTGGAGAGCGTATAAATCTGTAGGGAAGGAAGGCGGGGTAGGGGTCTTCCTAGAAATGGTTGGAGGAAGGGTAAAGGAGGTATTGTGGGCGAGGGCTTGGACTTCAGCAAGCATGTGTGAGCGTTTAGATAGGAGTGAATGGAGACTAATGGTTTTGGGACATGACGATCTGTTGGAGTGTGAGCAGGGTAACATTTGTGAAGGGATTCAGGAAATCAGTTAATTGATTTAGTTGGACTTGAGTCCTGGAAATGGGAAGTACAATGCCTGCACTTTAAAGGAGAGGTCTGGGATAGTGACAGCTGGGAGGGACAATTCTCAGCTGTCGTATCTGAGCTCCTCTGCAAAGACAGTGATTATGTATGAGTGTGGTGAAAGTGTTGAATGATGATGAAAGTATTTTGTTTTTGGGGATTTTCTTTCATTTTGGGTCACCCTGCCTCAGTGGGAGACGGCCGACTTGTTGAGAGAGAAAAAAAAAAAATTATTATGATATTGTACAGTCCATTTTTTTCTTGCAAATACCTTTATTGACTGAAGGCATCATGCAGTAGTAACAGTTGTTTACATGATCTGTTGGCTCCCTCCACACTATTGACACTACAGAAGGTATATACAGTGGTACCTCTACTTGTGAGCAAAATTCGTTCCAGTTGGCTATTCAAGTGCTGATACCGAAGGAATTTTTTCCCATAAGAAATAATGAAAATTAGATTAATCCATTTCAGACCCCCAAAAATACACTTACAAAAGCACCTACAAAAATACACTTACATAATTGTTCGAGTTGGGAGCTGCTCGTAAGTAGAGGTATCACTGTGTATGTCCTTTTCTGATTCAACAACTGGTGAGGGTTTGTTGCACAAGTATTGCAGCATATGTGTGGAGCCCAGCTCTTGGCCTGATCTCCAATCCTACAGTCAAAATAAAGGTGATGGCTCTCAATCATTGCAGTTATAGCACACTTTTGTGATGAAGTTAATTCTCCACAACATAAGAAAAGTTATCTGCACTGTTTATGCAATTACAAGGTATTTTTGTTCAAGGTTGGTTGAAAAAAGTCAGTGTTAAAAGCAAACACTAAAAAGAGTGACACGTGTGCACTGTATGACTCCATGAATGAACTGATGCACTCCATCTAGTAGGGTGCTTTAATATCTGAATTTTGAATGAATCATCAATTTTCTGTCAAGAGTTGACAAAAAACAAATAGTACCTAAATCAAAATAAGTTGCACAATTGGTGGTCCATTCAATACAAGTCTGTCCCCCATCTTCCATCAAAAAAAAAAAATAAATAAAAAATAAAATAAGAAACCTGAAAAAGAGAGTCATTGATGATAAATATAGGAAATTATGTGTGTTTTTCAATGATTGCACCTTGTGAGCTTCAATCAAGAGCCTTTTCCTTCTACATTTTCTTTACTCTCCTCTCTTCCCAAGTCAAGGATCCCAGCAACCAGCCTGAGTCCATACCTTTATAAATAGATTCAGTTTGCAATTTTAAGCATCATTTCCATATTCAGTGACCCAAAAATGGCAAAGAATCTCTAGTTTTATTTCCGAAGCATTTTGTCTTTAGACAATGAATTAAACAAGTATGATGGTTTGTGAAGATTTTTTTGACTAGGCTATTAGAGTGACAGTAAGAAGCTATATAATGTGTGTGTCAGGCTTCTTAATGTTTTCAGTGCTTTATTATGCAACAAAAAATTATAATGAAATATTTTGATAATAAAAAAATGCTCTGTGTACTGTTCACTTCCTTGCAATGAGAGGATAAATAATGCTTTTCTTTTCTTCCTTAACCCTTTGACTGTTTCGGTCGTATATATACGTCTTACGAGCCACTGTTTCAGACGTATCAATATGCCCTAAATTCTAGCGGATTCAAATCAAACGGGAGAAAGCTGGTAGGCCCACATATGAGAGAATGGGTCTGTGTGGTCAGTGTGCGCAGTATAAAAAAAATCCTGCAGCACACAGTAAATAATGAGAAAAAAAACTCCGACCATTTTTTTGGATTAAAACGCTGACTTTGAGGTGTATTTTCGTATAGTATTTATTGTTGTATTCTCTTTTTTATGGTCTCATTTGATAGAATGGACAACATACTACAGAAATATAGATGATTGTGATTAGTTTTATGATGAAAACGACCTTGAAATTGAGCGCAAAGTAGGAGAAATGTTCGATTTTTGCAAATGTTCAAGAGTAAATAAATCACGCCACACGTCCAATACACATCAATTGGTTTGTCTAATATTCTTTCACAAGTGCACTATTATTATTTATATCGTTTTTACAATAATGCAATACTCTGCATAACGGTAAATCTTCTATTCTATTACTTTTGCTTTCTATTTTGATTTTTTATTCACATAAAAAATAGAAGATTTACCGTTATGCAGACTATTGCATTATTGTAAAAATGGTATAAATAATATCAGTGCACTTGTGAAAGAATATTAGACTCACCAATTGATGTGTATTGGACGCGTGGCGTGATTTGTTTACTCTTGAACATTTGCAAAAATCGAACATTTCTCCTACTTTGAGCTCAATTTCAAGGTCGTTTTCATCATAAAACTAATCAAAATCATCTATATTTCTGTAGTATGTTGTCCATTCTATCAAATGAAACCATAAAAAAGAGACTACAACCATAAATACTATACGAAAATACACCTCAAAGACGGCGTTTTAATCCAAAAAAACGGTCAGAGTTTTTTCTCTCTCATTATGTACTGCGTGCTGCAGGATTTTTTTTATACAGCGCACACTGACCACACAGACCCATTCTCTCATATATGGGCCTACCAGCTTTCTCCCGCTTGATTTGAAGCCGCTAGAATTTGTGAGTATATATACGTCCGAAACAGTGGCTCGTAAGACGTATATGTATGGTATATACGACTGAAACAGTCAAAGGGTTAAATTGTTTATATTCAATTAATTGTTGTAATATTGTTGATCTGATGCTCACTAGGACTTTTTGTTCTACTAAATATTGTAGAAAAGAGCTATTTTTCCTAAAGGGTAGAATGCTGTTATTGTTATTTCTACATTTTCTAAAAATCAATGCAGCAAACAGTATGGTAACACTTTCTTGAGAATTTTTTAGATTGGAAGGAGAAAAGTCATCACTGGAGAGAATAATTCATAGTGAATACATGAGAAAAGTAGCTGACAGAGAGAAGAGTTGTGAGAGTTGTTGCAGTGAAGCCAGCAGCACCAAGGCATCACAGGTGTCACATCAACCCAACAAACCTGCCTTAGAAGCACTGCATGAACTAATAGCAACCTTAGGCCAGCTTCCACCCTCAGCTGAAGAACTTATTGCTAAACTCAAGAATCAAGTACATTACTTGATTCAAGTAAGTTATGTTAGATGACTTGAGTTTTTGGAACTATATGGATAATATTAACACTAAAAATGTAATTACAGTAAGCCTTCAATATAACAGACTAATAGGGAGGATTATCTAGGTGTTTGTTAAATCAGATTAATGTTCAAAACCTACAGAAAATAACCACTGAAGTAAACTACTGTATACCTAATAAAGCACTGTACACAGTTTACAGATACACATATACTGCAATAAGCATGGAATGTAAAGGAGTCAAAATTATAGTAGTAATAGGTTGGTAGACAGCAACCACCCAGGAAAATACGTACTACTATCCTGCCAAATGAGTGTAAGACAGAAACCTGTATTTGTTTTACATGATGGTAAGAATGCTCATGTCTCTTCTCTATAAACACCAGATACTAATCTTGACATTGCATGTGCTGCTTAGCAGACAGAGTAATGGGCAAACATTGAATTCACTTTACACACTACAACTTTAATTGCAGTGCCTAGGACAAAATGGTAACTAACATTTACTTACAATTAGGTCACACTACACATGTATGTACACATTTATGTATACACTCTCATTGAGTTTTCTTTGTTTTTTCTTAATAGTTCTTGTTCTTATTATTTTCTTTTGTATCCATGAGGAAGTGGAATGAGAATTTTTCCTCCATAAGCCATGCATGTTGTAAAAGTCAACTAAAATGCCGGGAGCAATGGGTTAGTAACCCCCTTTTTCCATACAGCTTACTAAAAATAAAAAGAAGAAAACCTTTAAGTTAGGATGTTTGAATGTGCATAGATGTAGTGCAGATGGCAACAAAGACATGATTGGATGTTATGAATGAAAAGACGATGGATGTCCTGGCTCTAAGTGAAACAAGACTGAAGGAGGTAGGAGAGTTTCAGTGAAGAGAAATAAATGGGATTAGGTCAGGGGTTTCTAATAGAGTTAGAACTAAGGAAGGAGTAGCAATGATGTTGAAGGATTAGTTATGGCAAGAAAAGAGAATATAAATGTATAAATTCAAGGATTATGTGGAGTAAAATAAGGGTGTGATGTGAAAAGTGGGTTATAGTAAGTGTTTATGCACCTGGAGATGAGAAGTGTAGAGGAGAGAGAGATTTTGGGAGATGAGTGCATGGGAAGTTTTGAACCAAATGAGAGAGTACTTGTGGTGGGAGACCTAAATGCTAAAGTGGGTAAAACTGTTGTGGAGGAAGTAGTAGGTAAGTTTGGGGTGCCAAGGAAAAATGAAAATGTGGGTCTTTAATTGAATTATGTATAGAAAGAGGTTTGGTAATAAGTAATACATATTTTAAGAAAAGAAGATAAGTATACAAGATATGATATAGCACATAATGAAAGTACAGTGGTACCTCGGTTAACGATGGTCCCCAAACTCGCCCTTTTATGTAAGTTTATTTTTTTAAATGCTTTTGTAAGTGTATTTTTGGGGGTCTAAAAGGACTAGTCTATTTTACATTATTCCTTATGGGAATAAATTTGTTTGGTAATGGCACTTGAACAGCATTCTGGAATGAAAAAATATCGTTAACCGAGGTACCACTGTAGTTTGTTAGATTATGTATTGGTGGGTAAAAGGTTGATGGGTAGAGTTCAGGATGTGTATGTTTATAGAGGGGCAACAGATATATCAGATCATTATTTAACTGTAGCTACAGTTAAAATAAGAGGTAGATGGAGCAAAAAGAAAATGGCAACAGCAAGTAAGAAAGAGGTGAAAGTTTATAAACTAAAGGAGGAGGAAGTTAGGGTGAGATATAAGCAACTATTGGGAGTAAGGTGGACTAATCAGAGTATATGTAGTATGGAGGTTGAAGACAGGTGGGATAGTTTTAAAAATGGAGTGTTAGAATGCAGAGCAGAAGTTTGTAGTTATAGGAGGGTGGGTGCAGGAGAAAAGAGGAGTGATTGGTGGAATGATGAAGTAAAGGGTGTGCTAAAACAGAAAAAGGTCATGTATGAGAGAATTTTAGAGCAGAAGTGATACAAGAAGGGTGGAGTATAGAGAGTAAAAGAGAGGTGAAGAGAATGGTGAGGGAATGCAAAATGAGAACAAATGATAGAGTGGGTGAGGCACTGTCAACAAATTTTGTTGAGAATAAGAAAATTTTTTGGAGTGAGATAAATAGGTTAAGAAAGTACAGTGGTCCCTCGGTTTTCGCCAAAAATTCGTTCCAGAATGCTGCTCAAGTGCTATTACCGAACGAATTTACTTCCTTAAGAAATAATGTCACGTAGGTTAGTCTATTTCAGACCCCCAAAAATACACTTGCAACAGCACTTACGAAAATACACTTACATAAATGTTCGAGTCTGGAAATGCACGAAAACCGAGGACCATTGTATAGGGAATGAATGGATTTGATGGTTAAAAACAGAATAGGAAAGTTAGTAGATGGGGAGTTGGAGGTATTGGGAAGATGGTGGGAATATTTTGAGGAACTGTTAAATGTTGATGAAGAGAGGGAGGCAGTAATTTTATGCATTGGCCAGGGAGGTATAACATCTTTTAAGAGTGAAGAAGAGCTGGAGGTGAGTGTGGGGGGATGAGGTGAGTGAGGCATTAGGTAGAATAAAAGGGGTTAAAGCAGCTGGAACTGATGGGATCATGACAGATATGTTCAGAGCAGGGGGGATAGTGTTGGTGTGGTTGGTACTTTTGTTCAATAAATGTTTTAAAGCAGGGAAGGTACCTAGGGATTGGCAGAGATCATGTATAATCCTTTTATATAAAGGAAAGGGGGCAAAAGAGACTGTAAAAATTATAAGGGAATAAGTTTCCTGAGTATACCAGGTAAAGTGTGTGGTAGGGCTATTATTGAAAGAATTAGAGGTAAGACAGAGAGCTGGAGTGCAGATGAACAAGGAGGCTTTAGAATGGGTAGAGGATTTGTAGATCAAGTGTTTGCATTGAATAAGTAAGTTTATTCAGGTATACACAAATACAGTTACATAGATTATCGTACATAGCAGCATGTGTGTAGAGAACCTAGGATAACCCAAAAGTCAGAGTGACTTACTTCCATTGGGGTCCTTTGAAGCATACAAGTGAACAGTATTTAGATAAAGGAAGGGATGTTTTCATTGCCTCTATGGATTTAGAAAAGGCATATGATAGGGTGGATAGGGAAGTAATGTGGCAGATGTTGCAAGTGTATGGAATAGGTAGTAAGTTACTAAATGTTGTAAGAGTTTTTATGAGGATAATGAGGCTCAGGTAAGGATGTGTAGGACAGAGCTAGACTACTACCCAGTAAAAGTAGGTCTTAGACAGAGATGTGTAATGTCATCATGGTTGTTTAAAATATTTATAGATGGAGTGTAAAAGAAGTAAATGCTAGGGTGTTGGGGAGAGGAGTCAGATTAAATTATGGGGAAACAAATACAAAATGGTTGTTACAGTTACTTTTTGCTGATGATACTGTGCTTTTGGGAGATTCTAAAAGAGAAGTTACAAAGGTTAGTGGACGAGTTTGGGAGGGTGTGTAAAGAAAGAAATTTGAAAGTGAACATAGATAAGAGTAAGGTGATGAGGGTATGAAACGAGTTTGGTAAAGAAAAATTGGATATCACATTGGAGGGAGGGAGTATGGAAGATGTGAATGTGTTCAGATATTTGGAAGTTCATTTGTCAGCAGATGGGTTTATGAAGGACAAGGTTAACCACAGAATTGAAGGAAAAAAGGTGAGTGGTGAATTGAGGTATCTGTGGAGACAAAAAACCTTATCCATGGAGGCAAAGAAGGGAATGTGTGAGAGTATACATCCCCTTTATTTATTCCTGTTTTCCATTTATACACCTCAATCATATCCCCCCTAATTCTACGCCTTTCTAGAGAGTGCAGATTCAGTCTATCCTCATAGGGAAGATTTCTAATACATGAGATCAACTTTGTCATCCTCCTCTGTACGTTTTCCAGTGCATTTATATCCATTCTGTAATACGGTGACCAGAACTGTGCAGCATAATCTAAATGAGGCCTAACCAAGGATATATAGAGTTTAAGAACAACTTTGTATAGAAAGGGGTTTAGTTATAGGTAATACATATTTTAAGAAAAAGAGGATAAATAACTAAACAAGATATGATGTAGGGCGTAATGACAGTAGTTTGTTGGACTACGTATTGGTAGATAAAAGACTGTTGAGTAGACTTCAGGATGTACATGTTTATAGAGGGGCCACAGATATATCAGATCACTTTTTAGTTGTAGCTACAGTGGGAGTAAAAGGTAGATGGGATACAAGGAAAATAGAAGCAGCAAGTAAGAGAGTGGTGAAGGTTTATAAACTAAAAGAGGAGGCAGTTAGGGTAAGATATAAACAACTATTGGAGGATAGATGGGCTAGTGAGAGTGTAGGCAATGGGGTCGAAGATGTATGGGGTAGGTTTAAGAATGTAGTGTTAGTGTTTTCAGCAGAAGTTTGTGGTTACAGGAAAGTGGGTGCGGGAGGGAAGAAGAGCGATTGGTGGAATGATGATGTAAAGAGAGTAGTAAGGAAGAAAAAGTTAGCATATGAGAGGTTTTTACAAAGTGATGCAAGGAGAGAAGAGTATTTGGAGAGAAAAAGAGAGGTTAAGAGAGTGGTGAAGCAATGTAAAAAGAGCAAATGAGAGATGTTATTAACAAATTTTGTTGAAAATAAGAAAAAGTTTTGGAGTGAGATTAATAAGTTGAGGAAGCGTAGGGAACAAATGGATTTGACAGTTAAAAATAGGAGAGGAGAGTTATTAAATGGAGAGTTAGAGGTATTGGGAAGATGGAGGGAATATTTTGAGGAGTTGTTAAATGTTGTTGAAGACAGGGAAGCTGTGATTTCGTGTATGGGGCAAGGAGGAATAACATCTTGTATTATTGAGGAAGAGCCAGTTGTGAGTGTGGGGGAAGTTCATGAGGCAGTGGGTAGAATGAAAGGGGGTAAGGCAGCTGGAATTGGTGGGATAAAGATAGAAATGTTAAAATCAGGTGGGAATATAGTTTTGGAGTGGTTGGTGCTGTTATTTAATAAATGTATGGAAGAGAGTAAGGTACCTAGGCATTGGTAGAGAGCGTGCATAGTTCCTTTGTATAAAGGCAAAGGGGACAAAAGAGAGTGCAAAAATTATAGGGGAATAAGTCTGTTGAGTATACCTGGTAAAGTGTATGGTAGAGTTATTATTGAAAGAATTAAGAGTAAGATGGAGAGTAGGATAGCAGATGAACAAGGGGGCTTTAGGAAAGGTAGGGGGTGTGTAGATCAAATGTTTACAGTGAAACATAGGTGAACAGTATTTAGATAAGGGTAAAGAGGTTTTTGTGGCATTTATGGATTTGGAAAAGGCATATGACAGGGTGGATAGGGGGCAGTGTGGCAGATGTAGCAGGTGTATGGAATAGGAGGTAGGTTACTAAAAGCAGTGAAGAGTTTTTATGAGGATAGTGAGGCTCAGGTTAGAGTGTGTAGGAGAGAGGAAGATTATTTCCCAGTAAAAGTAGGCCTTAGACAAGGATGTGTGATGTCACCGTGGTTATTCAATATATTTATAGATGGGGTTGTAAGAGAAGTGAATGCAAGGGTCTTGGCAAGAGGTGTGGGGTTAAAAGATAAAGAATCAAATACAAAGTGGGAGTTGTCACAGTTGCTTTTTGCTGATGACACTATGCTTTTGGGAGATTCTGAAGAGAAGTTGCAGAGGTTGGTGGATGAATTTGGTAGGGTATGTAAAAGAAGAAAATTGAAAGTGAATATAGGAAAGAGTAAGGTGATGAGGATAACAAAAAGGTTAGGTGACGAAAGATTGGATATCAGATTGGAGGGAGAGAGTATGGAGGAGGTGAATGTATTCAGATATTTAGGAGTGGACATGTCAGCAGATGGGTCTATGAAGGATGAGGTGAATCATAGAAGTGATGAGGGGAAAAGGGTGAGTGGTGCACTTCGGAGTCTCTGGAGACAAAGAACTTTGTCTGTGGAAGTAAAGAGGGGAAGGTATGAGAGTATAGTTGTACAAACACTCTTATATGGGTGTGAAGCATGGGTGATGAATGTTGCAACGAGGAGAAAGCTGGAGGCAGTGGAGATGTTATATCTGAGGGCAATGTGTGGGTTGAAGATAATGCAGAGAATTTGTAGTTTGGAAATTAGGAGGAGGTACTGGATTACCAAAACTATTATCCAGAGGGCTGAGGAGGGGTTGTTGAGGTGTTTCGGACATGTAGAGAGAATGGAACGAGACAGAATGACTTCGAGAGTGTATAAATCTGTAGTGGAGGGAAGGCGGGGTAGGGGTTGGCCTAGGAAAGGTTGGAGGCAAGCATGCGTAAGTGTATTTGATAGGAGTGAATGGAGACAAATGGTTTTTAATACTTGATGTTCTGTTGGAGTGTGAGCAAGGTAACATTTATGAATGGATTCAGGGAAACCGGCAGGTCAGACTTGAGTTCTGGAGATGAGAAGTACAGTGTCTGCACTCTGAAGGAGGGGTGTTAATGTTGCAGTTTTGTACCTGTAGTGTAAAGCACTCCTCTGGCGGTGTAGTGATGGAGTGAGTGATGATGAGAGTTTTTCTTTTTCGGGCCACCCTGCCTTGGTGGGAATCGGCCGATTTAGAGTGGATGGAGCAAAATAGAATGACTTGGAGGGTGTATAAATCTGTAGTGGAGGGGAGGATGGGTAGGGGTCATCCTAGGAAAGGAGGGAGGGAGGGGGTAAAAGATGTTTTGTGTGCAAGGGGCCTGGACATGCAGCAGGCATATGTGGGCATGTTAGATAGGAGTGAATGGAGACGAATGGTTTTTGGGACCTGAAGAGCTATTGGAGTGTGAGCAGGGTAATATTTTATGAAGGGATGCAGGGAAACCGGTTAGCCGGACTTGAGTCCTGGAGGTGGTTCGAAGTACAATGCCTGCACTTTAAAGGAGGGGTTTGAGATATTGGCTGTTTGGAGCGACATCTAAACTGTTATATCTGGGCACCTCTGCAAAGACAGTGATTATGGTGAAAGTATTGAATGATGGTAAAAGTGTTTTTTTCTTTTTTGGATCGCCCTGCCTCAGTGGAAGATGGCGGGCATGTTGAAAATACAGTTTTTGTAATGGATTTTGTCTGTTATTTCAGAAGTTCATTATATCAAGGTCATTGTATTTAGGGCTTACTGTGACTTTGTTTTAAGTAGCAAATAGAGATACCATATGGAGCACTGATGTGCATCGTTATTCACCTGATGTGATAACCTCTCTAAATATTACACCAAGAGTGCTGAGGGATCCACCAGGTCAAAGCATTCTTTAACTCTCAAAATGTACTTCCTACCAATATATTACAGCATGTCATTATACAGCAGAAAATAATATTGGATTACAGTTGTGCGTGGTCTTTATATGTCCTTCATCTGAAAAGTACACATTGAGTCGAGAAGAAAAGATGTTCAGTAATAGAGTAGTTGATGAGAAAAGGTGTGTTCAGTAATAGAGCAGTTGATGAGAAAAGGTGTGTTCAGTAATAGAGCAGTTGATGAGAAAAGGTGTGTTCACTAATAGAGCTCCTCTGTCAAAATGGCTAAAAAAATAAAAAAATGTTAGCTTCAGTCATGGTAGCAGATTTAGTACCTTGCTAATGGCTGATAGAAGAAATGAGATGTGTTTTAAGTATACGAGTAATTAGGCCATTCATATACAATACATTGCTAAGTTATACAGTGGTACCCCGAGTTTTGTACAGCTTCCAACTCGAACAATTATGTAAGTGTATTATTGTAAGTGCTTTTGTAAATGTATTTTTGGGGGTCTGAAATGGACTAATCTAATTTACATTATTCCTTATGGGAACAAATTTGTTCGGTAATGGCACTCAAACAGCCTTTGGAACAAATTATGGCCGAAACTCGGGGTACCACTGTATACCATCTTAAAAATGTGTAGTTTCCATTTTTCACTTAATTTTTTTCACATTATTTTACTTTACTTTAGGAGTGCAGTAAGAGAGAGGAAGAGCTCAGTGACAAAGAGAAAACATCACTTATTTACACCAATCAGTTTGAAAGTCTTCATGCACAAGTTTCAGATCTTAATACAATGGTATGTATCCACATACTTAATATTTTGTTGAATTTATTAACATGACTGTTTAATTATTATTAACATGACTGTTAAATTATTATTAACATGACTGTTAAATTTCTAAAAATTGACATGTTATTTAATTTAATGCTAACTAATCAAAAGAAAATACAGAAAAAACAGGGTTATGTTCCCCAGACCTGCAAAAATGCCAAACAACTTTCTTACAATATTCTTAAATGTCTAGAATGACACAGTTTATCTTACCTTACATTCTGCTGTTCAATATTTCTAGCATTTGAAGAGTGTGGGGAGGGTTAATGTGGGCTCCCTGGGCTGTGGTTGGTTGTAGTAAGGTTTATCAACTGGCATACATAGTAGGCAGTATCAGTGGGCATCTTAACCCTTTCAGGGTCCAGAGGCCAAATTTCAGAGGGTGCACCAGTGTCCAAGAATTAAAAAAAAAAAAAAATCTTATTTTTTCTTGTGAAATGGTAGAGAATCTTTTCCTGAAGGTAATAAAACAAAAAGTACGAAATTTGATGGAAAATTGATGAAATTATGCTTTCGCGAATTTTGATGCGTCAGCAATATTTACGCATCAGCGTAACTCCCATTTTAGGCCAATTACATTATTCCAGTCTACCAAATTCTTAGCTATTTCACTAGTATTACTTCTATTCTATCAATTGAGCACAAGAAATCGCCCAGTCAACTGTTTCAGCTACAAAATAAAGTGATCGGAAATTGGTAATTTAGCCAATTTAACTCAAAGTTCAAAATATTCCAATTTCAAAATAGGGTGCAGAATAAACAATGCAGGCATTCCTGGCACTAACTAACATTTCCTCTGTTCATTAGTTACATTTTCAGTCTTTACAAATGAATTCCATTTTGATTTTTTATTCACAATGAATTTTTACTCAAACCAAAAAAATGGAAGATTTACTGTTATGCAATATTGTAATAATTGTAAAAATAATATCACCACATTTGTGAACGTACATTAGACCCACCAGCTGGCGCTTATTAGACGTGTGAGGTCATTTGTTTACTCTTGAACATCGGCAAAAATGTAACATTTCCGCTATTTTGAGCTCATTTTCAAGCCATTTCCTGTACTAAAACCACTCAAAATCATCTCTATTTCTGTAATATATCTTCCATTCTATCAAATGAGACCAAGAAATAGCAAATACAACTATAAAACGTATACGAAAAACACTGCAAAGTCGCTGTTTTAATCGAAAATTACGGTCTCAGTTTTTTCTCTCTCATTATGCACTGTTTGTTGCAGGATTTGTTTTATGTGGTGCACACTTACCACATAGATGTATTCTCTCATATCTAGGCCCAAATTTACCGCTCACAGCTTATCTGAGTGAGCTGAGCTCATGACATAGAACTATGGTTTGGACCCTGAACTCAAAGCCATAGAACTACGGCACGGACCCTGAAAGGGTTAATGTTGAGAGTTTATAGAATAATGGACTGCTGCTCCATGATATTGATGAATGTGTCAATTTTTTTCTTAAAAAAAACTCAGAACCTCTAAAACAGTCATTGTCCAATTAAAACTTAACAGATCACAGAAGAGAGACTAAGTAGCCCATAGCTTACAAATACAGTGGTTCCCCAAGTTTTGTACAGCTCCCAACTCGAACAATTATGTAAGTGTATTATTGTAAGTGCTTTTGTAAGTGTATTTTTGGGGGTTTGAAATGGACTAATCTAATTTACATTATTCCTTATGGGAACAAATTTGTATGGTAACTGCACTCGAACAACCTTCTGGAACGAATTATGGCCGAAACTCGGGGTACCACTGTAGCATCCTTAAATGAAAAATGGTTCAGACTGGGCTTAATAACAAAAGAATGGAAAAAACGATACAGGAGGCCTTCCACATTCGCGAGGATTAGGGGATCAAGAACCTCGCGAATCTTGAAAATTCGTGAATGTTTGGTGTGCAAATATGATGTAAGGAAATACGTATAATAATACAGTGGTACCTCGGCATATGAGCAGCTCCCAACTCGAACAATTTTGTAAGTGTATTGCTGCAAGTGCTTTTGTAAGTGTATTTTTGGGGGTCTGAAACAGATTAATCTAATTTACAATATTCCTGAAGGGAACAAATTCATTTGGTATCGGCACTCAAACAGCCTTCTGGAACGAATTAAGCTCGTAACCCAAGGTACCACTGTACTGTACTGTAGCATTTACTTAGCCTAACAGTACTGCTTCCTTAACCTATTGAACCACGAACAATCATAAAACACATGAAAACATCATAAAATGTTGTATATACGTACATGTTATGGTTTAATTACAAATACAGTGGAACCCTGAGTATCGGCTGATTCGAGTTTCGGTCGCTTTTTTCTGCCAAATTTTGTCCTGAGTTTTGGCCGTTGCCCCATGTTTTGGCCGGCGTACCAGACCTGCCTGCGCTTGCTCGCTTCTCCACGCAGGCGTCATGAGCCAGTCTAGCTTTTTTTATCCTTGAGTGAACATTACCCTGCATGCTCATCCAAACATTTCACAATAAATTCATTGTGTTTAGTGCTACTTCATTAACTCTTTTATTGTTGCAACTCCAAATCCTGAGGTGTCTCCTGTTGTTGCAAAATTTTCGAAAAAAAAAAAATGATTTTTTCTTATGAATGAAATTATAATCTTTTCCTGTGGTAATGACACCAAAAGTATGAAATTTGATGGAAAACTTACGAAATTACACTCTCGCAAAGTCAGTGATCTCGGCGATATGTACGCATCGGCAATTTCACCGACTAAGCCCTATTTTCGGCCAATTCCATTGTTCCAGTCGACCAAACTCATAGCTATTTCTTTAGAACTTCATTTGTTCTATCGACTGAGTACAAGAAACCACCAATTTACCAATTTCAACTACCCAATAAAGTGGTCAGAAATTGGCAATTTGGCCAATTTCATGCAAAATAAAAAAGTTGTCAATTTCAAAATAGGTTCCAGAATAAACAATGCAGACATTCCTGGCACTAAAATAAGATGTTCTCTGTTCATTAGACACGTCTTTAGGCCCCTCTTATATTAGTAAAGTAAAGTAAAATTTATTTCATTGCAAATTTACATTGATATTGGTAGTTACAATCATAAACTGAAGTGCAAGGAGAGCCATTGACATGCTATGGCATTAAGGGCAGCTTAATCTAATGACTTATAGACTATGTACATAATATTAGAGAAATTGATTGAGTTTATTCTAGTTATATATTTGATATCAAATTACAATATGATGACATTATACTGTTAAAAATTACAATATGATGATATTAAATTGTAACAAGTGTTTAGGAGGATGGTAATATAAAATTGAGATTATCTTAAGGAAAATAACATTGAGCATTTTTGAAAGTAATTTATAGTATGAGTATTTAGGTTTGGGTGGTAGGGGGTAACATAATAGTAACATATTAATAAAAAATGAAATTTTCTTATAGGAAAATAATATGGAGCATCTTTGAAGGTAGTTTACAGTATGAGTATTTAGTTTAGGGTGAGTAGGTTGTTTTTGAGAAGAGTCTTAAATTGATTTTCAGACAAGGTTATCTTAATATTTACTGGTAATGAATTCCAGATTCTGGGGCCCTTTATGTGCATAGAATTTTTACATAGGTTGATATGAACTCGGGGTATATCAAAAAGTGATCTGTGTCTTGTGTTGTGGTGTGGTCGTGGGTCCTATTAAAGTTGGTGAGGAGAATTTTGAGCAGAGGGTTTATATTAGAGTGTAGAGTTTTATGTATGTAGTAGGCACAAGAATAAGTATGAATGTTCTTTACGGTGAGTAGTTTTAGACTTTTGAATATTGGTGGAGTATGTTGTCTAGAGTGGGAATATCATCCTGACTGCAGCCTTTTGCTGGGTTATGAGTGGTCTAAGGTGATTTAATGTTGTTGATCCCCATGCACAGATTCCATAGGTGAGATAAGGGTAGATAAGTGAATGATATAGTGCAAGGAGAGCTGATTGTGGCACATAATAGCGTATCTTTGATAATATGCCTACTGTCTGAGATTTTCTTGGAAATTTGTTGTATGTGTGTTTGGAATTTAAGGCTACTGTCAAGGTGGATTCCTAGGAATTTTCCCTCTGAGTCTTGTGATGGGTGAACCATTGAGCGTTATGTTAAGTGGAACATTTGTGGCTTTGTTTCCAAACTGTATGAAGTAGGTCTTGTCAGTATTGAGAGTAAGCTTGTTAGTCGTCATCCATGTTGATATTTTCTGTAATTCGGCATTAACAGTGTTGGCCAGTGTGACTGGATTTGGGTGAGAGAAGACATATGTTATGTCATCTGCAAATAATATGGGTTTGAGTAGTTGTGATGCATTCGGTAGGTCATTTATGTAAATGAGGAATAGGAGTGGCCCCAGGACACTTTCTTGAGGGACTCCGACTGTAATTTGTTGTGTGGAAGAGTTTGCTCCATTTGTGTACATGTATTGGCTTCTGTTAATAATAATAATAATAATAATAATAATAATAATTTTTATTTCAATGCATGTTACAAGTGTACAATGTTATTGGTAGTTACAATTATAAAACAATTATAAAACTGTAATGCAAGGAGAGCCACTGGCATGCCATGGCATTAGGGGCAGTTTATTCTAGAGACTTATTCACTAAGTACTTAATGCTAAAGAAATTGATTGAGTTTATTCTAGTTCTGTATCATTTGAATTATTAAATGGTTATACATACTATTAAAAGACAATACAAGAGAAATTGGTTGAGTTTAATCTAGTTGTAGAATTTATTTCAAATTACAGTATGTTGATGCTATAGTAGTATAATAACAATACTAGAAATAGTTTTTAGAGTTTCATCTAGGTATATATTTTATTTCAAATTAAGAAAATGATGATACTATAAGATTTTAAATGACAATATGATGATATGAAATTGCAACAAGTGTTAAGGAGGATGAACATATCAAATTGAGATCTTCTTAAGTAAAATAATATTGGGTTTGGAAGTTTGTTACAGTATGAGTATTTAGTATAGGGTGAGTAGGTGATTTTTGAGAAGAGTCTTGAATTGATTTTCCGACAAGGTTAACTTGATATTTACTGGTAATGAATTCCAGATTTTGGGGCCCTTTATGTGCATAGAATTTTTACATTGGTTAGTATGGACTCGGGGTATGTCAAATAGTGATCTGTGTCTTGTGTCATGTTCGTGGGACCTATTAAAGTTGTTGAGGAGAATTCTGAGCGCAGGGTTGATATTAGCATGTAGAGTTTTATGTATGTAGAAGGCACATGAATAGGTATGAATATTTTTTATGGTGAGTAGTTTTAAGGTTCTGAATATAGGTGGAGTATGCTGTCTAGAGTGGGAATTTGTTATCATCCTGACTGTAGCCTTTTGCTGGGTTATGAGTGGTCTAAGGTGATTTAATGTTGTTGAGCCCCATGCACAGATACCATAGGTGAGATAAGGGTAGATAAGAGAATGATATAGTGCAATGAGAGCTGGTTGAGGCACATAATAGCGTATCTTAGATAATATACCTACTGTCCTTGAGATTTTCTTGGAAATTTGTTGTATGTGTGTTTGGAATTTAAGACTACTGTCAAGGTGGATTCCTAGGAATTTTCCCTCTGTGAGCCTTGTGATGGGTGAACCATTTAGCGTTATGTTAAGTGGAACATTTGTAGCTTTGTTTCCAAACTGAATGTAGTAGGTCTTGTCTGTATTGAGAGTAAGCTTATTTGTCATCATCCATGTTGATATTTTCTGTAATTCGGCATTAACTGTGTTGGCTAGTACGACTGGATTTGGGTGAGAGAAGACATATGTTGTGTCATCTGCAAACAAAATGGGTTTGAGTAGTTGTGATGCTAAGGTATGACTTTAGGTAGTTGAGTGGGTGCCCCCTTATTCCATAGTGTGCTAATTTTGTGAGCAGTATATCATGATCGACTGTATCAAAAGCTTTTCGTAGATCAATGAAGATTCCCAGTGGGACTTCTTTCTTCTCAAGTTCGGTGTATATTAACTCTAACATGTGTATAATAGCATCGTTTGTGCTCTTGTTGTTCCTGAATCCAAATTGACAGGAGTTGAGTACTTTGTGTGATACAAGGTAGGAATAGATCTGTCTATGAATTAATTTTTTGAAGATTTTAGAAAGCAGTGGTAAATTAGAAATTGGTCTATAATTATTCAAGTCTGTTTGACCACCTCCTTTGTGGATAGGGGTGACCCTAGCTATTTTGAGAATTGATGGGAAGGTAGAGGCTTCAATGGATTTATTGAATAGTGTTACTTTCTTACTTTCTATTTTGATTTTTTATTCATGCAAAAAATAGAAGATTTACTGTTATGCAGACTACTGCATTATTGTAAAAATGGTATAAATAAAATCAGTGCACTTGTGAAAGAATATTAGACTCACCAGTTGATGTGTATTGGACGCTTGGCGTGATTTGTTTACTCTTGAACATTGGCAAAAATCTAACATTTCCTCTAATTGAGCTCAATTTTAAGGTCGTTTTCATCATGAAACTAATCAAAATCATCTCTATTTCTGTAATATGTTTTCCATTCTATCAAATGAGACAATGAAAAAGAGAATACAACCATAAATACTATACGACAATACACCTCAAAGTCGGCGTTTTAATCCAAAAACATGGTCGGAGTTTTTTTTTTCTCATTATGCACTGCATGCTGCAGGATTTTTTTATACAGTGCACACTGACCACACAGACCCATTCTCTCATATATGGGCCTACCAACTTTCTCCCGCTTGATTTGAAGCCGCTAGAATTTTGAGTATACAGTGGACCCTCGCCATTCAAATTTAATCCGTTCCAGGAGCTTGTTCTTAACGTGAAATGTTCGAGCGATTTAATTTCCATAAGAAATAATGGAAATACAATTATCCGTTCGAAATCAAATATATAAAATATTATATTTAATAAAATTAAGCTTCTACATAGACAAAAACATTAAATACTACAGTGCTGTTACGATACATCCAAAAGTATTAGTAAAATAATATGTTTAACAAAATTCTACAAGTAAAATAACTACATTGTACTTACTAAATATTATAAAAAATCAATTTTACTACATTATTGAAGATTGTTGATGGCATATGGAAGAGAGGAGGAGGAGTGAAGGAGGGAGGGGTTAGTGTTTGGAAGGGAATCCTTCCAGAAGGACTTCAGGTACCAAAGCCCTATCTGGGGTTACTTCTTTTCTTTGTCTTTTAATCCCACTAGGGCCAGCTTGGGAGTCACTGGACACTTTAACAAAATAACTGTCCACAGTCCTCTGTTTCTGGCGCCTTTTCAACATGTTCCTGAAGAAGGACATTGTTTGGTCACTGAACATGCTGCTGTTATGGCTTGTTTGAGCTTGTTCAGGGTGGTATTTTTCAACAAAACTTTGCAATCTATTCCACATTGTACACATCTCCTTAATCTCTGAAGAAGGCACCTTCTTCAGCCCCTCTTCCTCCTCCTCCTCCCGTGAATCAATAGCCTCAAATCTGGTCTGATGCTCTTCTATTTCCAGCTCTTGCAGCTCTTGAGTTGTTAGCTCTACCCTGTGGCCCTGCACTAACTCTTCCACATCATCGCCACTCACCTCCAACCCCATGGACTTGCCCAATTCCACAATACAGTCCACAACAGACACAGGGTCGGCAGGGTCAGGGTCAGCCTCAAACCCTTCAAAATCCCTCTGTTGGACACAACCTGGCCACAATGGTCTCCAAGCAGAGTTCAAAGTCCTTGAAGTCACTCCCTCCCAAGCCTTGCTTATAAGACCTATGCAGCTGTAGATATTGAAATGATTCTTCCAGAACTCTCTAAGGGTCAATTCACTGTCGAGGTCATTTCAAAGCACTTTTCAAACACTGCTTTTGTGTAGAGTTTTTGAAGTTACAGATGACCTGCTGGTCCATGGGCTGGAGGAGAGGAGTGGTGTTGGGAGGCAAGAACTTCAGTTTTATGAATTTGAAGTCATCACACAGTAGGTCTTCCATGTTTTGAGGATGTGAAGGAGCATTGTCCAGCAACAGGAGGCACTTTTTGTCCAAACCCTTTTCCTGTAGGTATTTTCTCACACTGGGGCCAAACACTTCATGGATCCAGTCACTGAAAAGGTGCTTTGTGACCCATGCATTCTGACTAGCTCTCCACAAGACACACAATCTACTTTTAACGACATTGTGTCTCTTGAACACTCTGGGATTTTCTGAGTGATACACTAGTAATGGCTTTAATTTAAAATCCCCACTAGCATTACTACACATCAAGAGAGTTAGCCTGTCTTTCATAGGCTTGTGTCCTGGCAGTGCCTTTTCTTCCTGAGTAATGTAGGTCCTGTTGGGCATTTTCTTCCAAAAACAGGCCTGTTTCGTCACAATTGAACACTTGTTCAGGTTTCAATTTTCAGTCTTTATGTAGTCCTGAAACTCCTTTATGAATTTTTCAGCTGCATGTTTGTCTGAACTGGCAGTCTCACCATGCCTTACCACATTATGTATGCCACTACGATGTTTAAATCTCTCAAACCAGCCTTTGCTGGCTTTAAATTCACTACCATTACAATCAGCACTGGTTGCGGCATTTTCTTTAAAGATCGGCATGCAAGTTCCTTGCATTTTCACAAATAATTGACTCAGACACACTATCACCCGCTAACTCTTTATCCTTGAGCCACACCAGCAACAACTTCTCAATCTCTTCGATTATTTGTGGTCTGTTTTTGGCTCGCACAGTAACACCTTTTGCAACATCAGCTTGCTTAATTTCTTCCTTCTAAGCAGGATGAGCGATAGTTGACCTGTTTTGCCATATATCCTGGCAAGATCACACAATCGCACACCATCTCGTATTTTGTATTATTTCCTTCTTCATTTCTACGGTGTTTCTCACTTTTATCAGCCCAGGGGTACCACTAGGAACTTTCTTGGGACCCATGGTAGCTTATTTCACAGTCGCACGTAATGAACTCCAAAAAATTATAATTAAGTGTGAAATGTCTGTGGAAGCGTGCAGGGTATTGTTCTCTTGAGTGTAAACAACGCCTGCTCTGTGAGGCACCCAAGCGCCTGGGCCGACAGGTCACGAACGTATTCGTTCGACTCGCGATAATTTGTTCGCATGACGATTTCAAATTTTTTGTACTAATGACGATTTGTTCGACTGCCGAGCCGTTCGAATAGCGGGGGTCCACTGTATATACGTCTGAAACACTGGCTTGTAAGACGTATATATACGACCAAAACAGTCAAAGGGTTAATTGTGACTGAAATAAGCCACCATGTGTCGTCCAGAGGGATTTTGAAGGGTTTGAGGCTGACCCTGACCCTGCCGACCCTCTACCTGTTGTGGACTGTATTGTGGCATTGGGGAAGTCCCTGTGGTTGGAGGTGAGTGGCAAAGAAGTGGAAGAGTTGGGGGAGGACCACAGGGAAGAGCTAACCACTGACGAACTGCAAGAGCTTCAACTGGAACAACATCAGACCACAGCTGAGGAACTTGCTTCACAGGAGGAGGAGGAAGAGGGAGTGAAGGAGGTGCCTTCTTCAGTGATTAAGGACATGTGTGGAATGTTGAATAAGTTGCAAAATTTTGTGGAAAAATACCACCCTGAACAAGCTGAAGCAACCCATATCTGTAACATGTTCATTAACAAAACAATGTCCCATTTTAGGGAAATCTTAAAGAGGTGCCAGAAACAGAGCACTCTTGACAGTTATTTTGTGCGACAGGGGTCCAGTGACTGAAGTTGGTCCTAGTGGCATTAAAAAGACAAAGAAGGGAAGTAACCCCAGAGAGGGACTTGTTACCTAAATTCCTTATGGAGGGGGATTCCCCTTCTAAAGAATAAGTCCTCCCTCTCTCCTCCTCCTTATCTTCCAGATGCCAGCGAGTCTCTTCAATAAAAGGTACGTAAATGTTATTTTAAATGCTTATTTAAATGTTAATTTATTTATTTTATTACTAATTTAACCCATAAACTGTCCACACGTAGATCTACGTTCACTCGCGCACTGCTCCGAATATTTTGAAAGAAAAAAATCGTTTTTTTTTTTTTTAAAGGAAGAGCGCATTTTTATAAACAGGATAGGCTAAAAAAATTTTTTTAGGGCCAGTACTTACCGAGATATAAGCCCGACAAGTTGGTGCTGGATGCTCACCTGACGGCAACAACAAGTCCTGCCGCTTGCAGAAGTAATGCCGATATACCTTTTTTTCTAGTTTTTATTTTACAGTGAGCCCCTGGTTCTCGTCGGCAATCCGTCACAGAGGGCCGGTCGACCACCGGTTTGGTCGAACTCCGATTCTATTTTCCCCATAAGAAATAATGGAAATAAAATTAATCCGTCCCAGCCATCCAAAAGTATTAAAATAAAATATTTTTAGGACTTTTTGACATTAAAATAAACACAATTTTATAAAAAATTAAGAAATAAATAGTACAATAACATGTCACTTACATTTATTGAAGAGTTGTTGATGTGTGGGGGGAGGGAAGGTGGTACCTGCTAGTGTTTGGAAGGGAATCCTTCCATTAACACTGCAGGTACCAAGTTCTTTTCTGGGGTTACTGGCCTTTTTCTTTGCACACTCTGCTGTACACTCCCTGCATGCCTACTACACTCCCTGCATCCTTGCTACACTCCCTGCATCCTTGCTACACTCCCTGCATCCTTGCTACACTCCCTGCATCCTTGCTACACTCCCTGCATCCTTGCTACACTCCCTGCATCCTTGCTACACTCCCTGCATCCTTGCTACACTCCCTGCATCCTTGCTACACTCCCTGCATCCTTGCTACACTCCCTGCATCCTTGCTACACTCCTGCATCCTTGCTACACTCCCTGCATCCCTGCTACACTCCCTGCATCCTGCTACACTCCCTGCATCCTGCTACACTCCCTGCATCCCTTTCTATCCTGCTCCTGCATCCCTGCTACACTCCTGCATCCCTGCTACACTCCCTGCATCCTTGCTACACTCCCTGCATCCTGCTACACTCCCTGCATCCCTGCTACACTCCCTGCATCCTGCTACACTCCCTGCATCCTTGCTACACTCCCTGCATCCCTGCTACACTCCCTGCATCCTGCTACACTCCCTGCATCCCTGCTACACTCCCTGCATCCTTGCTACACTCCCTGCATCCTGCTACACTCCCTGCATCCCTGCTACACTCCCTGCATCCCTGCTACACTCCCTGCATCCTGCTACACTCCCTGCATCCCTGCTACACTCCCTGCATCGCTACACTCCCTGCATCCTTGCCACTCCCTGCATCCTTGCTACACTCCCTGCATGAATGCTTCACTCCTGCATATTCTTTACCACAGGCTTGGCACTAGGAGCTTCTTGGGGCCCATGGTGGCTTATTTACAGTGCAAGCACTAAACACACTGGAATAATGACAATATATATGGTATGAATGCGTGGTTGGTGCGTGGGTAGTGTTCGCTCACTTGTAAACAATAACACACTGAGTGCCTGGGCGCCCAGCTGGGCCACGGCCACACGCGTAGCGCTTCGGGACGGATAGCCGACTCGCCGAACTCCAGTGGCCGCCAATACCGAGTCAAAAATATTGTAAAAAAAACGTCGAACACCGATTTGGCCGAGCTCCGCGCCGTCGAACACCGGGGTTCACTGTAATTTATACAATTTTTATGTTCTGTAATTACAATTTATAATAGTTTTTGTGATTTCATAGCCAATCTTTGTTCTAACACTAATATTAGGTACTGAAATAGTACTCAAATAGTCACAATGACACCAACAGGTGAACAATTTCACCTGCCTTGGTCTATTTTTTTTTTTTTTTTTTCAACAAGTCGGCCGTCTCCCACCGAGGCAGGGTGACCCAAAAGAAAAAAATCCCCAAAAGAAAATACTTTCATCATCATTCAACACTTTCATCACACTCATACATAATCACTGTCTTTGCAGAGGAGCTCAGATACGACAGCTGAGAAAGTCCCTCCCAGCTGTCACTATCTCAGACCCTCCTTTAAAGTACAGGCATTGTACTTCCATTTCCAGGACTCAAGTCCAACTAAATCAATTAACTGGTTTCCTGAATCCCTTCACAAAATGTTACCCTGCTCACACTCCAACAGATCGTCATGCCCCAAAAAACCATTCGTCTCCATTCACTCCTATCTAACATGCTCACACATGCTTGCTGGAAGTCCAAGCCCCTCGCCCACAAAACCTCCTTTACCCTTTCCCCTCCAACCTTTTCTAGGACGACCACTACCCCGCCTTCCTTCCCTACAGATTTATACGCTCTCCAAGTCATTCTACTTTGATCCATTCTCTCTAAATGACCAAACCACCTCAACAACCCCTCTTCAGCCCTCTGACAAATACTTTTAGTAACTCACACCTTCCCCTAATTTCCACATTCGAATTGTCTATAAATATATACAAAGTATTTATAGGTCCCAGCAATGTTTTAGACATCCTGGAGTATATATGAATCTCCTTGAAGAATGGTGTTATGACAATTGTCAGATAACTACTGATAAGGCAGTGACATTGATGAATGTGTGCAAGGAACCCTTACTTTGTTTTCACTGTCTGTATCTGTATCTATCTATCTGTCTATCTATCTATCTGTCTATCTATCTATCTGTCTATCTATCTATCTGTCTATCTATCTATCTGTCTATCTATCTGTCTGTCTATCTATCTGTCTATCTGTGTTTCTATCTATCTGTCTAGCTCGGCTTATCTGTCTTTGTTTGCCTGCCTATGTGTGCCTGGAGTATAATATGAAACTCCTTGACTAATGGTGTTATGACAAGTGTCAGATAACACTGACAGCCCAATGACATTGATGAATGAATGTGCGCAGGGAACCCTCGCTTTGTTTTCACTATCTGTCTATCTATCTGTCCATCTGTCTATCTGTCTGTGTCTCTATCTAGCTCTGCTTATCTGTCTTTCTGTCTGCCTGTGTGTGCCTGGAGTATATGAAACTCCTTGAAGAATGGTGTTATGACAAGTGTCAGATAACACTGACAGCCCAATGACATTGATGAATGGGAGTAGGGAACCCTCTCCTTGTTTCCACTGTCTATCTGTTTGTCTGTCTAGTTCTGCTTATCTGTCTTTCCGTCTGCCTGTGTGTGTGTGTGTGTGTGTGTGTCTTTCCGTCTGCTTGTCTCAGTCTGAGTGCGGCTCGTAAGCCAACAGGTATTATACGTGATGCAGAAGTGACAATGCGTATTACTTGCCAGTCATGCGTATTATGTCTTATATCTACAAGCATTGTATAGGACTTTGCCTGGAATTTTTGGGTTATCCTAGGTAATTTACACTATGTATAATAACTGTACTTATGTGTACATGTGAGAGAGAGAGAGAGAGATATTACAGATATATATAGATAGACAGAGATATAGACAGATACAGAGATATAGGACAGATAGATATAGACAGAGATATAGACAGAGATATAGACAGAGATATAGACAGAGATATAGACAGACATAGACAGATATAGACACAGAGACAGCCAGAGACAGCCAAAGCCAGCCTGCCGAATATATAAGAACATAAAAAAGAAGGAACACTGCAGAAAGCCTACTGGCCCATGCAAGGCAGGTCCATGTCACCCCAGCTTAGACCAATGACCCACCTAGTCAGGTCACATCCTCCGAAGGAAGGAGCACAGCATCAGACCTAGTAGCACAAGCTAGTCAGGTCCAACTCACACCCACCCACAAGCCACTCATGTATTTATTGAACCTATTTTACTTTCTCTTATAAGGGGAGTGTTAATGCGACATGACATCAGTGAATCCATGGTGTTTGCCATATTTGCTCTAGCTGGCACTCAATTGAACTAGTGCTCCCACAAGGTACTAAGTGGTCCAGATTTTTTAATATGCGCACACTGAGGCGCAGACCCATTCTCTCATGTCTAGGCGACTCAGGCCTATTGTATAAATTTGAAGGAATGAAAAATAAAACGTTGATTTACGTTCGGAGCGTACGCTACAACGTATATCTACGTTTGGACGTTAAAGGGGTTAATACTACAGTATATGTATTTATCTGTTGTGTGTATGTAAAACTATAGTTATTCTTTAAAAATGTATTTTTTGTGAATATTTTTTTGTCTGGAATGGATTAATTGTATTTACATTATTTCTTGGGAAATATTACTTTGACTTTCGGCCCTTTCGAGTTTAGACTTACTCCTGGAAGGAATTATGGCCGATCTCGGGGTTCCACTCTAATAAACAAACAAAACACTCACCACTCGTAAAGTTAGGCAGATGAACTCTGGGCGACTTGTGATGATGATGATGGTGATGATAGTTAGCCATCACTTACTGATGACATTTGAATGGAGGTGATTATATGGAGTGTAACTGCATGGCATGATGAGTCTAGTGTGTGGGTTCTAACTCTTCACTGCCAGCATCACTGCCGACATTGCTAGAGTCAGAGTTAGCAATGGAGTTAGCAATGGGTCAGATTCTGCCATGGGTTGAGGTTCAGGTGAGGCGGTAGGGGTAGCAGCAGGAAGTGGCAGAATTTTTTTAGGAATTATGCTCCTGTCAATGTCGCTCATCACCTTCAAAGCCCTCAAAATCGATGGGTCTATGTGTAAAAATTGTTTGAGCTGTGCTGTCATTCTCATCGCTTGCCTTAGTTTTTCAAGGGTGAGGGCTTGAGGTTGATTGGCCTCAGCAACACTCTCCTCTTCTTCATCCTCACTCTCTGCCTGCACAATCTCCAACAATTCTTCATCATTTAGGCATAGTGCATGTTCTTCAACCAGTTCTCTCACCTCACCCTCCTGCATGTCCTCGAACCCTTCACCACCAACTAGCCTTGCTAACTCCACAGTCTTCCTCACGGCTTTGTTAACCTCGTCCTGAGGACCAAATCCAACAAAATCACACACACAAACTGGCCACAAAGTCTGAGGGTGCAAATCTTTGACACTCTCATGCACTATTGAGAGGCAGTCAGCGATGGTGAATTTCTTCCAGTATTGAGTTACACTCATATCTGGATCTGCATCCAACACAGCGTGAAGCCTTTGCATTGACCTTCGTGTGTAGTAGGCTTTAAATGTAGCTATCACACCCTGATCAAGAGGTTGTATCAGGGAGGTTGTGTTTGTCGGCATGAACACAACCTCAACATCATCACACAATCCCTCCAGTGATGGCGGGTGACCTGGAGCATTATCAAGAAGCAGGAGGATTTTGTTTGGCAGCTTTATAAATAAAGCCTGGCTTTACCATGTGCCCAGCAGCGTTAGCACATAGTGGCTGGGCATTCATGAATGTTTGAAGCTCGCGAAAGTGGAACTCACGAAAGTGGAGGACTAGCTGTATATGTCAGTACTTACTAATCTAATACGGAACTCTAAACAACTGTATTATGCAAGCAGATTTAATGAAATTTGAAAGGTGCAATAACAGCACCAACAAGATTTGCATGGCCAGTGCTTTCTGCAACTCACTCACATTTGTCCATGATGATGTATATACTGTTGATTTAGTCAGGCAAAGATGCATCAGCACCCAGTGTGTTCACTTTAGTGTCTAGCATAATGCTCTTCCTCTTGGTCTTTGCACTCACTGCCATCCTTACCACTTGGTATTTTTAGTGCTTATGTTAGCTAGGGTACAGGGTACAGAGTGCTTTAGACAGGCTTGAACAAACAAAACACCCAGGCTCACTCAGTTCACATGTTTCTCATAAACTCTCGCAAGTCGTTATACAGTAGGGCCCCATTAATATTGCAGGTTAGGTTCCAGGCTACCATTGTAAAGTGGAAATTGCCGTAAAGTGAATCATTTTTTCATTTATAAATTCATAACATGTTTACACTATCATATATTAAGTTAGCAATAGAACTAGGCATTAAAAAACAACAAAAAAGTAAAATACACATACAGTGGTCCCTCGGTTTTCGCCGAAAATTCATTCCAGAATGCTGCTCAAGTGCCATTACCGAACGAATTTACTTCCTTAAGAAATAATGTCACGTAGGTTAGTCTATTTCAGACCCCCAAAAATACACTTGCAACAGCACTTACGAAAATACACTTACATAAATGTTCGAGTTTGGAGATGCACGAAAACCGAGGGACCACTGTACAGTACACTCATTTTTACTTACCTTAAAATATTTGTAGTCTTAATGTAGGGTGAGAGGTGAGTAGTATTTATTGTAGGAAGCCAGTTAAGCACTTAAACCTTTCGGGGTCGGTGTCGTATTAGTACGTTTTACGAGCAGGGGTCGGTGCCGTACTAGTACGCGTAAATTCCAGCAGCCTCAAATTAAGCGGGAAATGGCTGGTAGGCCTACATATAAAAGAATGGGTCTGTGTGGTGTCAGTGTGCGCAGTATAAAAAAAACATCCAGCACACACTGCATAATGAGAAAAAAAAACTGACCGTTTTTTTCGTTTAAAATAGTGAATTTGCAGTCTATTTTCGTATGGTATTTATTGATGTATTCTAGTTTTCTTGGTCTCATTTGATAGAATGGAAGATATATTACAGAAATAGAGGTGATTTTGATTGGTTTGACAATGACAAGTACCTTGAAATTGAGCTCAAAGTAGTGAAAATGTTCGATTTTAGCCTTTGTTCAAGAGTAAACAAATCACACCATGTGTCCAATACACATCAACTGGCAAGTCTAATATTCTTGCACAAGTGCCTTGATATTATTTATACCATTTTTACAATGATGCAGTTGTATACATAACAGTAAATCTTCTATTTTTTGTGAGAATAAAAATTCAAAATGGAAAGCAAAAGTAATGTAAGAGGGGCCTGGAGAAGTGACTAATGAACAGAAAAGATGTTATTTTAGTGCCAGGAATGTCTGCTTTGTTTATTCTGGGCCCTATTTTGAAATTGGCATCGTTTGAAATTTGTGTGAAATTGGCCAAATTGCCATTTTCTGACCACTATTTTGGGTAGTTGAAATTGGTAAATAGGCAGTTTCTTGTACTCAATCGATAGAAGAAATGGAGTTCTAGAGAAATAGCTATGATTTTAGTGGACTGGAACATTGGAATTGGCCAAAAATAGGGCTCAAAGTGGGCGAAATCGCTGATGCGTAAACATCTTCGAGACCGATAACTTCACGAGAGCATAATTCCGTAAGTTTTCATTCAAATTTCATACTTTTGGTGTCGTTATGATCGGAAAAAGATTTTCTTATCATTTCATAAGAAATTATTTTTTTTCCAAAAAATTTTGACCCTGAGAACGTGTTTCCGAGAAGGCCTGTCGACCCCCCAAAGGGTTAAATTACTGGGAACACCTTAAAGTCTTGAACATGTACTCACTGGAGCAGAGGAGAGATGATGGTGATAATAATAATAATAATAATAATAATAATAATAATAATACGTAATAATAATTTTATTTCAGCATGATGCATGTATGTATCCAGTTAATTAATTTAGTCCAGTTAATTTAGTTGGACTTGAGTCCTGGAAATGGGAAGTACAATGCCTGCACTTTAAAGGAGGGGTTTGGGTATTGGCAGTTTGAAGGTACAGTGGTCCCCCAAGTAATGAACACCCCGGAAATCATACAATTATGTAAGTATAATATTGTAAGTGCTTGTGGAAGTGTATTTTTGGGGGCCTGAAATAGACTAACCTACGTGACATTATTCCTTAATGGAGTAAATTCAGTCGGTAATGGCACTTGAACAGGCTTCTGGAATGAAGTTTTTTCATTACTCGGGGGTCCACTGTACTTCTAAACTGTCGTATCTGAGCTTCTCTGCAAAGACAGTGATTATGTATGAGTGAGGTAAAAGTGTTGAATGATGATGAAAGTATTTTCTTTTTGGGGATTTTCTTTCTTTTTGGGTCACCCTGTCTCGGTGGGAGACGGCCGACTTGTTGAAAAAAAAAAAAGCATGTATGTACAAAGGAGTACAACAATTGGGTGTACCTGCCAAAACCCCTTTATATGCAGTGCATTTTGGGCAAACTTAAGACTAACTTAAGATTAATAAGGCAATAACAGTGCAGTAATTTTGTACATATGGTCATTAGATGAGTTACAATGAATACAAGAGAATTGAGTATTCTATTAGTTCATGCTATATGGCTTTAATAAATTTGGTAGAGAAGAATTACAGTTTTGATTATTAACCTAAGGTGGACACAGCAGAATGATTAACATTTGAGAGGATTACAGATATTTAGAGTAAGTATATACTGTACTGATGTTTTACCTATGTTCATGATATTGAGCAAATGCATGTATAGTTTTTACATACAGTAGGGCCTCACTTTATGGTGTTTCACTTTACAGCGTTCCGCTAACATGGCCATTTTAAATTATGACCAAAATATATGGCTCCCCCTGTCTTTCTAATACGGTCACTGCATCCCACCCAGTTTGTTTACATTCTCCATGAGCACTTCTCCATTGTCTGGAAACTTTCCATTATTTCAAGGGTCTGAAAGTTATTGCGTGTTTTATATGTACAGTGGAACCTCGGCTTATGAGTTTAATCCGTTCCGTGACCTTGCTTGTATCCCGATCTGCTCATATACTGAGTCAGTTTTCTTCATTTAAATTAATTGAAATGCCATTAATCTGTTCCACCGGAATTCCTGCTCTCAGAGGCAGGAAAAATACACTTCAATATGACGCTAATATAAACTCTACGGCTTATTTATCTATCACAATTGATCACGATTACTTGGCACACAAGGTAGAAAAAAGAGTGTTATGCTTAGATTTCACACGATAGACAGTAAAACAGATCTTATTAAAACATCAATTAATGCAAAAGATTCTATGTAAACGAGTGCCTCACAAAAACGTCAGAACCTCCTATACAGAGTAAGAAAGCTTAAACGTGAGAATAATGACAAAATCCACCAGTGCTTCACCCGAGAAGGGAAAATCCTAGTTAAGAAAACAAATGTAGGCCGTGCTTACTATATCACGAATGAAAATGAACTGTCCACATTCCTTCGAGATGCTAACCTTACAGAGACTGAATAATATTTTTTTTTTTTTTTTAACACATCGGCCGATTCCCACCAAGGCAGGGTGGCCCGAAAAAGAAAAACTTTCATCATCATTCACTCCATCACTGTCTTGCCAGAAGGGTGCTTTACACTACAGTTATAAAACTGCAACATTAACACCCCTCCTTCAGAGTGCCGGCACTGTACTTCCCATCTCCAGAACTCAAGTCCGCCTGCCGGTTTCCTGAATCCCTTCATAAATGTTACTTTGCTCACACTCCAACAGCACGTCAAGTATTAAAACCATATGCCTCCATTCACTCCTATCAAATACGTCACACATGCTTGCTGGAAGTCCAAGCCCTCGCACACAAAACTTCCTTTACCCTCCCTCCAACCTTTCCTAGGCCGACCCCTACCCCGCCTTCCCTCCACTACAGATTTATACACTCGAGTCACTCTGTCTCGCTCCATTCTCTCTACATGTCCAAACCATCTCAACAACCCTCCTCAGCTCTCTGGACAATCGCTTTGGTAATCCCGCACCTCCTCCTAATTTCCAAACTCCGAATTCTCTGCATTATATTCACACCACACATTGACCTCAGACATGACATCTCCACTGCCTCCAGCCTTCCTCGTTGCAACATTCATCACCCATGCTTCACACCCATATAAGAGCGTTGGTATAACTATACTCTCATACATTCCCTCTTTACTTCCATGGACAAGGTTCTTTGTCTCCACAGACCCGAAGTGCTCCACTCACCCTTTTCCCTCATCAATTCTATGATTCACCTCATCCTTCATAGACCCATCCGCCGACATGTCCACTCCCAAATATCTGAATACATTCACCTCCTCCATACTCTCTCCCTCCAATCTGATATCCAATCTTTCGTCACCTATTCTTTTTGTTATCCTCATCACCTTACTCTTTCCTATATTCACTTTCAATTTTCTTCTTTTACACACCCTACCAAATTCATCCACCAACCTCTGCAGCTTCTCTTCAGAATCTCCCAAAGCACAGTGTCATCAGCAAAAGCAACTGTGACAACTCCCACTTTGTATTTGCTTCTTTATCTTTTAGCCCAACACCTCTTGCCAAGACCTCGCATTCACTTCTCTTACAACCCCATCTATAAATATATTGAACAACCACGGTGACATCACACATCCTTGTCTAAGGCCCACTTTTACTGGGAAATAGTCCCCTTCCCTCCTACACACTCTAACCTGAGCCTCACTATCCTCATAAAAACTCTTCACTGCTTTCAGTAACCTTCCTCCTATTGCATACACCTGCAACATCTGCCACATTGCCCCCTATCTACCCTATCATACGCCTTTTCCAAATCCATAAATGCCACAAAACATCTTTACCCTTATCCAAATACTGTTCACCTATATGTTTCACTGTAAACACTTGGTCTACACACCCCTACCTTCCTAAAGCCCCCTTGTTCATCTGCTATCCTGCTTTCTGTTTTACTCTTAATTCTTTCAATAATAACTCTACCATACACTTTACCAGGTACACTAACAGACTTATTCCCCTATAATTTTTGCACTCTCTTTGTCCCCTTTGCCTTTATACAAAGGAACAATACACGCTCTCTGCCAATCCCTAGGTACCTTACCCTCTTCCATACATTTATTAAATAATAGCACCAACCACTCCAAAATTATATCCCCACCTGCTTTTAACATTTCTATCTTTATCCCATCAATCCCAGCTGCCTTACCCCTTTCATTCTACCCACTGCCTCACGAACTTCCCCTACACCCACAACTGGCTCTTCCACACTCCTACAAGATGTTATTCCTCCTTGCCCTACACACGAAATCACAGCTTCCTGTCTTCATCAACATTTAACAAATCCTCAAAATATTCTCTCCATCTTCCCGATACTCTAACTCTCCATTTAATAACTCTCCTCTCCTATTTTTAACTGTCAAATCCATTTGTTCTCTAGGCTTCCTCAACTTATTAATCTCATTCCAAAACTTTTTCTTATTTTCAACAAAATTTGCTGATAACATCTCACCCACTCTCTCATCTGCTCTCTTTTTACATTGCTTCACCACTCTTTAACCCTCTCTTTCTCTCCATATACTCTTCCCTCCTTGCATCACTTCTACTTTGTAAAACCTCTCACATGCTAACTTTTTCTCCCTTACTACTCTCTTTACATCATCATTCCACCACGCTCCTCTTCCCTCCCGCACCCACTCGCCTGTAACCACAAACTTCTGCTGAACACTCTAACACTACATTTTTAAATCTACCCCATACATTTTCGACCCCATTGCCATTATAATTATTATAATGATATGTTATTTGGCGTTTTTGAGAGGGGGTATGCAATGATAAGGCTTCGGAGGCTTCTTACTTTATTTTTAATAAAGGGTGAGTACACAGGCTGTGTACCAGGGCCATGGCCCGGGTGTGCTATGCATGCGAGGGAGAGAGGAGTTAGGCCTTGTTGTCTGAGTGTTGTCTGGGCGCCAAGTGAGGGAGAGGCAGGGTGTCGCAGACTGACGTGGGTATGCCTACAGGCTTGCCTCTGGCAGAAAGTATGGGAACTAGCATGGCGCGAAATATGAACTCAGCTGGCAGAGCATGGCTGTCTATGCAGACAGCAAGGCTGTCTACATTGCTAGGCCACGCACCCATGGTCGTCCCTGACCATGTCTGGCAGTAAAAAAATCGGGTCTCTATCTCTCTCGCAAGAACAGGTCACAGAACACGAAAGAAAAATACATATACAGTCATCCCTCCGTTTTCGTGTATCTCTGTTTTCGTGTATTTCAGTTTTCGTGTAGTTTTTTCGTGGAAAATTGCCCTCTGTTTTCGTGTGTTCCCTCCGTTTTCATACTCAGTCTGGAACCTGTCCACCAGTGCCGTGCACATACAAAGGCCGCAGGCCACCACCCACGCACCTCCCACACAAATTGTCACGCAGTCTAGCATTGTTTACGCTTGAGTGAACATCACCCCAGGAGTTTATACAAAACATTTATTAACAATTCATTGTTTTTGGGCCTTGATTATTGTGTGTGACTACTAAATAAGCTACCATGGGCCCAAAGAAAGCTCCTAGTGACAGTCCTTTGGTAAAGAAAGTGAGAAACACGATGGAGTTTAAGAGTGTAGCAAGCATGCAGGGAGTGTAGCAGGTATGCAGGGAGTGTAGCATGTATGCAGGGAATGTAGCATGTATGCAGGGAGTGTAGCATGTATGCAGGGAGTGTAGTACGTATGCAGGGAGTGTAGCATGAATGCAGGGAGTGTAGCATGTATGCAGGGAGTGTAACAGGTATGCAGGGAGTGTAGCATGTATGCAGGGAGTGTAGCAGGTATGCAGGGAGTGTAACAGGTATGCAGGGAGTGTAGCAGGTATGCAGGGAGTGTAGCAGGTATGCAGGGAGTGTAGCAGGTATGCAGGGAGTGTAGCAGGTATGCAGGGAGTGTAGCAGGTATGCAGGGAGTGTAGCAGGTATGCAGGGTGTAGAAGGTATGCAGGAAGTGTAGCAGGTATGCAGGGAGTGTAGCAGGTATGCAGGGAGTGTAGCAGGTATGCAGGGAGTGTAGCAGGTATGCAGGGAGTGTAGCAGGTATGCAGGGAGTGTAGCATGAATGCAGGGAGTGTAGCAGGTATGCAGGGAGTGTAGCATGTATGCAGGGAGTGTAGCATGTATGCAGGGAGTGTAGCATGAATGCAGGGAGTGTAGCATGTATGCAGGGAGTGTAGCATGAATGCAGGGAGTGTAGCATGTATGCAGGGAGTGTAGCATGTATGCAGGGAGTGTAGCATGTATGCAGGAGTGTAGCATGTATGCAGGAGTGTAGCATGTATGCAGGGAGTGTAGCATGAATGCAGGGAGTGTAGCATGAATGCAGGGAGTGTAGCATGAATGCAGGGAGTGTAGCATGAATGCAGGGAGTGTAGCATGATGCAGGGAGTGTAGCATGTATGCAGGGAGTGTAGCATGTATGCAGGGAGTGTAGCAGATGCAGGGAGTGTAGCATGAATGCAGGGAGTGTAGTAGGTATACAGGGAGTGTAGCAGGTATGCAGGGAGTGTAGCGTGTATGCAGGTAGTGTAGCAGGTATGCAGGGAGTGTAGCATGTATGCAGGGAGTGTAGCAGGCAGGGATGGAGTGTAGCAGGAAGGGATGGAGTGTAGCAGACAGGGAGGGAGTGTAGCAGGCATGCAGGGAAGTGACCCCGGATAAGGACTTGGTACCTAAATTCCTTATGGAATGGGATTCCCCTTCCAAAAAATAGGGTCTCTTCCCTCTCCCCTCCTCCATCCAGCAACATCAGTCTTCAATAAAGGTAAGTGCCACATTCATTTCATTCATTTGTGCATGTAAATCTATCTTTAAGGCCTCCCAAATTTTTTTTTTTCCAAACTTCTGGGTTTCTGGAACGGATTAATTGAATTTCTTATGGGGAAAATGGTTTCAGTTTTCGTGTGTTTCAGTTTTAGTGCATCCCTCAGGAACGGATTAAACACGAAAACCGAGGGATGACTGTACAGTGGTCCCCTGAGTTAACGAAAAAACTTCATCCCAGAAGCCTGCTCAAGTGCCATTACCGAACGAATTTACTTCCTTAAGGAATAATGTCATGTAGGTTAGTCTATTTCAGGCCCCCAAAAATACACTTCTACAAGCACTTACAATATTATACTTACATTACACACACAACCCGCACATATAAAAAAGAGAAGAGCTTACGACGACGTTTCGGTCCGACGTGGACCATTTACAAAGTCACACTAACACACAGGACAGGAAGAAGGGGTATTTATAGGCAGGCAGACAGGGAAGGGCACAAGAAAGTGGTGGAGGGGTAATAATGGAGGTAGTAGTGGTAGTAGTAGTAGTAGTAGTAGTAGTGGAGTCAGTCATTCTAAGAAAGGAGCACTGCAATGAAGCTGACGGCCCGCATAGGGTAAGGACAACAACACAGAGGGGGAAAAATGAAAATAAAAAAAAAAGAAGGACAAATACAAGGCAAAAGAAAAGAAAGAAAACAGAGGAAAAAGGAGAAAGAGGAGAAGGGGGAAGAGATAGAAGAGGAAGGAATCAGATTAAGTCACGGGTGTTCTGAAGTTTGGAAGCACAAAAGTTAGGGAGCACAAAAATAGTGTTAGGCTTGCCGACACTAATAATGCTCTTTTCTGTCATGTCAGAGATCACAGTCATCCTATTGATTGGTCTTCTGCTAAAACTGTCTACCCTACGTCCAACTTTCACAGTCACCGTCTGGTTGAATCCTCCCTTATACACAACTTTCCCTGTATGAATCTTAGCCCTGGCTTTGTCTCTGTAGATGCTTTCCTCTCCCATTACATTGTTAAATGCTCCAAACTTCAGAACACCCGTGACTTAACCTGATTCCTTTCCCTTCTATCTCTTCCCCCTTCTCCTCTTTCTCCTCTGTTTTCTTTCTTTTCTTTTGCCTTGTATTTGTCCTTCTTTATTATATTTTCATTTTCCCCCCTCTGTGTTGTTGTCCTTACCCTATGCAGGCCGCCAGCTTCATTGCAGTGCTCCTTTCCTAGAATATGACTGACTACACTACTACTACTACTACCTCCATTATTACCCCTCCACCATTTTCTTGTGCCCTCCCCTGTCTGCCTGCCTACCTGATAGTAGCTGAGGAGACACAGTGCGAGAATTAAGTGTGTGTAACCATAAAGTGCATATACGCATTTGAACCAACATAAGAGAAATCGCAGTGAACATTAAATAGGAAAAATATAGACTATAGTGTAAATTCTAGAGTGCCGGTGGAGCAACTGCTACCGTGGAATAGGCCTGGAGGCAGCGAATTATTGCCAGATACATCCAAATTGGAGGTGAAAATTAACAAACATATATTGAACTAACTAAGTAATATAGCGAGTGGCAAGGATATATATGTGCAGTGATACAGTGAACCAAATCTGTAGTAAGAGAAATAGTAATAAATCCCCAGTATAGCTTAAAAGATATGGTATAGCATATGGAAATATACTACAAGGATTGGCACTAGTGAAAATTGCCAGAGGTCCTGAGAAGCAGAAATAACAGATAAGTAAATTCTATAGTTATAAGAAACAAAAAACAAGTGATGGTGGCACTGAGGTGCAGGGAATCACAGTATACATAATTGGAGTATAAAATCATGTGAAGTGTCTTTCTCGCTGCCACTACTAAGTGTGGAAGTTTTTGCCATGGAAGTGTAAGGGGAAACTACCGGAAGCATAGGTATCGTGCGGAAATAAAGCAATGACCACAGTATTAGTTCAGTGAAAAGAAAAGGTATCTGGAATAAATATAGTGTATATCCTTGTAATAACCAGTGTACAGCACAGTGATAAACTTTTAGGTATAAAATAAAAGTAAATTAAATCCAATAGTAGTGTGGCAGTGCGGGTGACCACTTGCCCTGGAGTGGTCAATGTGCCAAGCGACTTTTATAGATCTGAGTTACCACTTATAACGAATAGACTGGGATACCAGGACAGAATAAGAAAATGATCTAAGAAAATGAAAGTGGTCTAAACGGGCATCG
>WNWK01016311.1:0-45259 GCA_009830355.1 Cherax destructor | reverse complement strand
TTTTCATTCCTAAAAGGGGAAGTGATCATAATTTGGGAGCTAAAGATAGAAAATTAGAAAATCCAGTTTAGAACGAATTATTGACTGTGTGTTTTGTTATTAGATTTCCAGTATCTAGCAAGATTTTTGTGTGTTCAAGTTCTCTCTGAGTTCTGAGTTTTAACAGTATAACCGTGTTAGCGAGTTTATTTTTCCCTTTTAAAACTTCTTCCCTGTAAATATTTATTCTTCCTCAGAAGCCGAAGAGTACATGAATACATATCATTGATCGATCAAATTTGCAAATTGTAATTTATATGTAATCCGTTATATCTAGATCCATTAAATTTCTCTTAAGTACAATTAACTCAAAAAGTGCGGGGTAAGATTAATCTTGATCAGTTCAAGTTATAATGTTTTTGCTATTGTATAGATTCATCCAGTACCACCTGTCTGTTCAGTCTATGAGTTGTATAGTATGCCGAGCGCCATACGATAACATGGCCGAGCTGTCGGTAGTATCATATATACACTTGTAGTGTATCTTTCCATTTATACAGCTGGTCCTTTGCGTGTGACGTCACGGCCCGCGATGTCAGAGGCTCAGCGCATGTGCACAGCCTCTCATAGGCCTCTCCCTCACTAACGTTAGACCTACAGGCGAGACGGGCTGTGCTGGACTCTCCTTCACTTACTGTAAATACCAACCATCCAAAAAGGGAATCTTTGACCTCCTATATATCTCTCCCAAGACCCACGCGACATGTCAAGAAATTAGAGAAAGTGCAAAGGTTTCGACAAGGTTAGTTCCACAACTCAGGGTCTGCTCTGAAGAAAGGTTAGGGAAATAGGACTAACAACACTGGAGGAGGAAGGGTTCGATGAGACATGTGACATACAAAATACTCGGGAATCGACAAGGTAGATAGTGACAGGATTTTTCCAGAGGGAACACAGAAACAAGGGGACACAACTGGAAGCTAAAGACTCAGATGAGTCAAAGGGATGTTAGGAAGCATTTCTTCAGCCACAGGTAGTCAGGAAGTGGAATAGTCTAGCGAACGATAGTGAGGCGGGAACCATAAGTTTTAAGACAAGGGATGATAAAGCCTGGAGCAGGGGGGCGAGACCCAGGCGGACAGTGCGGGGGGCCAGGGGTGAGTCTCACCCCCGCAACCCTTGGGGAGTACATCAACCAAATAACTGCTGCAGCATACGGGCGCCTAGCAAACCTAAGAACAGCATTCCACATCTTCAAGGGAATTTTTGACCCTTTCACGGTACGTTAGGCCCATACTGGAGATGCAGCACCAGTTTGGAACCCACATCTAGCCAAGCACGTAAAAAAACAGAAAAGTAAAAAGGTTTGCCAAAAACTAGTCCCCCGGGTAAGGGGTATGTCCTCGAGGAGAGGGGGTTTAAGGAAAAAGACCTGACGACACTGGAGGAAAGGAGAGATGGGGGGGGCATGATAACAACAAAAAGATACTGAGAGGAATTGACAAAGTGGAAGAGACAGAATGCCCGAGATGGGGGCACAGCAACAAGGGGGCAAGTTGGAAGGGAAAACTGATGAACCAGGATGTTAGGAAGTATTTCTTCAGTCCAAATTTTAAAGTGGAATAGTTTGGAAATGACGTAGTGGAGGGGCTCCATACAAGCTTTTAAAAAGAGGTATGATAAAGCTCATGGCGCAGGGGGAGTGACCCAGTAGCGGCCAGTGAAGAGGCGGGGCCAGGAGCTGTGACTCGACCCCTGCAACCACAACTAGGTGAGTACAACTAGGTGAGTACATGTATACATACACCGCCTCAACTGTATACATACAGCTTCCCAAAACATGTGTACATACACCTTAATACATGTATATTACAGCTCAATACATTTTACATATACGCCTCAATCATGTTTCTACACGCCTCAATACATGTATACATACACGCCTCAATACATGTGACATATACGCCTCAATACATGTATACATACACGCCCCAATACATGTATACACAGCACTCAATACATGTGTAAAATGCCTTTAATTTCATGTATACATACACGTCAATACATGTGTACATACACGCCCCAATACATGTGTACATATACGCCTCAATCATGTATACCACGCCTCAATACATGTATACATACACGCCTCAATACATGTATACATACACGCCTCAATACATGTATACATACACGCCCCAAAACTGTATACGAACACGCCTCAATACATATATAGATACATAGCCCATCATATATGTATAATCAATACATATATAGATACATACACGCTCAATTCATATTACAGATACATACACGCCCCTATACAAATATACACAGATACATACACGCCCCGATGGCATGGTGGCTAGCGTTCTTGCTTCACGCACGGAAGGCCCGGGGTTCAATTCCGGCGGCCGAAACATTTCGAAGTGTTTCATTACACACACACATCATACAACAGGCCTAGTGTCTAATCGACATGTGCCTAGGACAAAATGGTAACTAACACACAAGCCTCAATACATATATACACACAGATACATAAACTCTTCAATACATATACACAAAATACATACACGCTTCAATACATATATATATAGATATACACACCTCAATAGATACATACAAGCCTCAATACATATATACACACAGATCATACACGCCTCAATACACATACACAGACGCATATACAAACACATGCATGATAGCGTATGATATTAGACACGCCTACCTATCGTATTTTCCGGCATATAAGACGCACGTGCAAGCAAACATTGTATTATTAACACTGTTTGATATTAGTTGTTTTAACATTACTAAACAAGTGCAAAAACGTAACCCAAGCCTACCCTTGACTCCAACTTCGAGCATATAAGACGCAGTCTGATTTTCCATGACTATGTGGGGAAAATACTCTGCAGTAGGATGGTAGCACCAACCACCCAGGGTGGTATGTCCTCCTGTCATGTCAAACACAAGCTTGTTAAATGTTTTGTACTCTGCAGTAGGATGGTAGACACCAAAATCCAGGGTGGTACTGTCCTCCTGTCATGTGTCAAACACAAGCTTGTTAAATTTTTAAAACTCTACAGTAGGATGGTAGACAAACTTCCAGGGGGGTTGTCCTTCTGTCATGCAAACACAAGCTTGTTAAATGTTTTGATCTGACAGGGAGGTGACACCAACCACCCAGGGGGGTCTTCCTCCTGTCGTTAAACAAAGCTTTTAAATTTTTTACTTGCAGTAGGATGGAAACCCAAAAACCATCCGGGGAGGTACTATCCTCCTGTCAGGGCCAAACACAAGCTTGTTAAATGTTTTTCTTGACGTAGGATGGTAGCCCAACCATCCAGGGTGGTACTGTTTCCTTATGTGTCAAACACAAGCTTGTTAAATGTTTTGTACTCTGACAGTAGGAGGGTAAAAACCATCCGGGGGGTACCCCCCTGTCATTTTAAAAACACCAGCTTGTTAAATTTTTTTGATTGACAGTAGGATGGAGACAGCAACCATCCAGGGTGGTACTACCCTCTTCATACGAGCAACCGGGACCCTCCCCCCCTGTTCACAATACACATAAAGCCCGTAAAAATCTCAAAAACAAGTCGATAAAAAAAAAGCACCCAAAAAGTTTACAGAGTACAGATTACAATGTACAATTTGAGCGATGTTGTCAGAATTCTGGTGTTGAAAATACCAATGATGTCAGCGTGTCCGGTGAACAATTGCACGTCACAGCTATCATTACTGTTCCATGGTACAAATCGATAATTTTCGGGGTGAGAGTGTGGAATATTGAGGGGAAATAATATATTTCTATTTCCTTCCTTGTGTGTCACTCATTACTTCTGGTTGCTTGATCAATCAGGTTGTTCCATTCAACACCTTCCCTCACCTTGCAAACAGTACCACGATTCAATCACCCTAAACCCTGTACATGCATTGAATGCTCTATTTCCCAAAAATATCAAATGGGAAACAATCGTTTATTGGCACGTTTCCCTCCATAACAAGAGTTTCAACGTCATAACCTGATAAAGCTCTACAAAAGCGGGGAAAAATCGTCCCGTAAAACTCGTTCTGCAACTTCTCTTCTTATAAAGATTATTGACGTATTTGGGAAAAGCCTTGGTGCGAGTACTGATATGAGGGACCCCACCGTCACTCTTCCAGCTGCAACACCTTCCTCAGGATCCCTAGCATTACCCTCAGTCTACCACCAAGTGTTCCTCTATACACCTCACCACCTCCCTCTTTCCCATCATTCTCTATGCTAGTGTTAATGCTTTTCCCAACACCAAGAAAAATACTGTATGTGTATATATATATATATATATATATATATATATATATATATATATTATATTAAAATAATAATATATATATATATATATATATATATACGGGGGAAAAAGAGAGAAAAGAGAGAGAGAGAGAGAGAGAGAGAGAGAGAGAGAGGCAAGATTGAGAGGGTGGAACTCAGTTTAAAAGAATTTTAACAATAAAATTATAGATGTGATGTTGATTGTAGTGGCATGTTCAACTTCCTGTAGGGCGGCAACCGTCCATATGTAACTACTGGTCTTTTGTCATTTACATATACGTATATATTTTTTTTTCAACAAGTCGGCCCTCTCCCACCGAGGCAGGGTGACCACCGAGGCAGGGTGACCACCCGGGGGGGTGACAACCGAGGCGGGGGACCACCGGGCAGGGTGAAAAGGGCGGGTGGCCACCGAGGAGGGTGACCACCGGGGGGGGCCCCAGGCAGGGTGACAACCCAGGCAGGGTGACCACCGAGGCAGGGTGACCCCCGAGGCAGGGTGGCCACCGAGGCAGGGTGACCACCGAGGCAGGATAAACCGAGGCAGGGTGGCCACCGAGGCAGGGGCCCCGAGGCAGGGGACCACCGAGGCGGGTGAAACCCGGGGGGGTGCTACCAGGCAGGGTGACCACCGAGGGGGGTGAAACCGGGGAGGGGCCACACTCATAAAAATCACTGTCTTTTCAGGGCTAGATACGCAGCAGGGATCCCCCCCAGCTGTCCCATCCCCCCCCCTTTTAAAATGCAGGCTTTTTTTCCCCTTCCCGGACTCAAGTCCAACAAATCAATTCTGGTTTCCCCGAATCCCCTTTACAAAATGTTACCCCCGCCACACTAACAGATCTCATGTCCCAAAACCATTCATCTCCCTTTCCTATTCATGTCCCTGTTTCGAAATCCAAACCCCTCTCCCACAAAACCTCCTTTCCCCCCCCTCCAACCCCGGGCGACCCCTACCCCCCCTTTTCCCCCGATTAATACACTCTGTCATTCTCTTTTATCCATTCCCTCTAAAGACCCCCCTCAACAACCCTTCTTGCCCTCGCAAATACTTTTAGTCTCCCCACCTTCTTTTTACATTCCAATTTTTGCATAAATTTAAAAAATTTCCTTAGACAGGGCATCTCCCCCCTTCCCCCTCCTCCCCCAGCATTTTCAACCCCTGCTTCCACCCCTTAAAGGGGGGTACACTATCTTTTTACACCCCTTTTTTCTCAGGGAAAATTTTTTTTCCCCAAAATTTTTAAACCCACCCCCCCCCTAACAAAAAACTTTTACTTCTTTTACAACCCCATCTATAATATATTAAAAAAATGGTGACAAAACACCCCCTGCCCCGTCTTTTCCCGGGGAAATAATCTCTCTCTCCACCCCCCCAACCCTCACTATCCCCAAAAATTTTTCACCCCTTTAAAACCCTTACCCTTTCCTAACTTGTTTGTTTCCCCCCCATCCCCTTCTTCCTTTTTTTTAAAAATTTAAAAACTTCTCATTTATCAAGATTTCCCCTTATTTTCCCTTAAAACCCTTGTCTCCCACACCCCCTCCCCCCCTTTTAAAGCCTCCTTGTTCATCTGCAATCCTACTCTCTGCCCCTTTTTTTAATTCCCTGTAACTTTACCTGGTTCTCAAACTTTTTCCCCCCATAATTTTTTTTTTTTCCCCCCAAAAAGGGGAAATTGCCCCCAATTTTTTGGGCCTTCCCTCTTTCTTTTTATTAAAAAAATAAATAACCTTTTTTCCCCCCTGTTTTAACTTTTTTATGATCCCGTCTTTCCCAGCTTTTTTCCCCCCTTTCTTTTCTTTCCTCCCCCACCTCCCCACATAATCCTGCTTTCTTCCCCCAAAACGATGTTTGGATAAGTCGTAATGAAGACATGATGTCTTTTAAACGTTACAATTTCTAACTTTCAACAAAATCCCTTTTAAATTTCTATTTGTTCCTCAATATTTTTTAAAACAAAAATTTCCTTGTTGGGTCGGTGGGAACCCCCCGGGGGAAGACCGGCCCGGGGAGAACCCCCAGGACCAAAACCCCTTTAAAACTCCCCCCGTCTTTACATTTGAAAACACCACTATGGTTTTAAAGGGGGGCAGTGATTAGTTTGGAATGGCTTTGCGGGTTGTGGGTGCAACCCCTGGTTGCTCATCGATGCACCTGGCCTTTAAAACTCGGGGAAAAAAGGGTTTAAAGGGGTTTTAGGGGGAAGGGGAAGGGGTGGGTGCCTTTTTCGTGCGGGGGCGGAAGCCAGCGTTGGGGCACCTGGGGGGTTTTTCCACCGAAGTTCCCTTTTGTCCCCCCCTATCCATCCTGTGGAGGGGCGGAGCAAAGCTAAAAGGCCCGGGGAATGGGCCCAAAAAAGGGGTTGGGAGGGGGAGGGGGCCAGTGATAATAATCTTAATAACCCCTTAATAATAGTATTTTTGGGGGGGCCCCCCCCCCAACTAGCAGTTACTGCTAGGGGCTCCCAACCTGCCGGGGGGGCCCCCATCATCTAAAAAGCCCCTCCATTGATGTACAACTGGTGGCTGGGCCAGACCTCCCCTGCCACTACACTCTCCCCCCAATCCTCTACTCCCAAAAAAACTTGCTTTTATTTTCTAAAAAAACAGGTTCCAGTACCCAAAAAACCCCTTTCCTTTTTTACACGGACATGCCATAGTGTCCCCCCAAATAGAAGGAAAAGTCAGATAACGGGGAAAAATTTTTCAGTGTCAGGTTTCCCCCCCGGGGGGCCCTTAAAGGAAAATCTGAAAAGGGTTTGAGGGGCCCCCCCCCCTAGGTCGTGGGGACCACTTGAAAAGGGTATCTGCGTTTCCCGGGGCCCCCCGGCTGGTCCTGGGGGGAAAGGGAAATTCTGAACAGTTCCCGGGGCCCCAAAGCCCCCCCCGGGTGGTCTTGGGGGCCACTTGAAGGATATCTGAACAGTTTCCCGGGGGCCCCCCGGGGGGGTCCGGGGGGCCACTTGGGGTTCGAAAAGTTCCGGGGGGGAAAGGCGCTGGTCACGGGGGGGACCACTTGGGAAAGGGTTCTGGTTCCCGGGGCCCCCCCCCCCTGGGGGCCAATGGGGGGGGACTTGAAGGGTTCTTTGGGTTTCCCGGGGTCCCCCCCCAAAAGGGGGGGGGCCACTTGAAAAGGGGGTCTGGTTCCAGGGGGGAAATTTTCCCCTCTAGGTCACAGTGGGGGGGGCCGAAGGATATCTGCGCAGGGGGAAGCCCCCCTTGGCAAGGGGGGGGAAGGGTTTTCAGTGAGGGGGGCCCCCCGGGGGGGGTCCGGCCCCGGGGCCCCTTTTGGGGGGCCCGGGGAAAAGTCAAAACCTCATCTGGGCCCCGTTGCCAACAAGGGGGAAACCCGGGGCCCCTTTTTTACCTTATCTGTAAAGGGTAAGGGGGAGAAGGGGGGGGGAGCCCGCCGGGGGGGGGTGGGGTTGAAGGGGGGGTGGGGTTTAGAAGGGGGTTTGGGGGGGGGGTTCGAAACCCGGAGGGTGGTGGTGGGGGCTCAGACCCCAAGGGGAAAGGGGGGTTGGGGGGGTGAGGGGGGGGTCTCGGGCCAGGAGGGTGAGTGGTGGGGTCTCAGACCAGGAGGGTGAGTGGGGGGTCTCAGCCCCGGAGGGGGAGGGGGGGGAACCGGAGGGGGGGGGGGCTCAGACCCGGCCAAGGAGACTGGGGACTCGGGGGAAAAAGGGAAATTAGTGAAATGATGTAACTAATAAATTATTATTATAAAATAATGATCTTACTCATTATAATAATAATATTATTATACTGGAATTTATTTTATAAACAGTATATTATTAGACTGATAAACTCAGAGAGTACATACACAGTTTCAACAGTGGGTATGAAAGGGCCCACGAGGCCAGGAACCGATTATGGTGGTGATTGTAGTGCAAGAAAACCAGGGCTGTACTCAACCCCTGCAAACACAGCTCAGCGATTCACTACATATACTTGCATACGTAACACACAAAATATAGACAATAAATGTAGGAGTGGCATGAAAGAATAAAGGAGACATCCCCAGACATAAGCACTCACAGAAACAAACTCAAGGATGATAACAGATGCAATCTTTCCACCCGGATATCAATCCTCAGGAAAGATAGAGGGCAGAGGGGGAGGAGGAGTTGCACTGCTCATTAAGAACAGGTGGGGATTTGAGGAAGTGGAAGGAATGGATGGAATGGGTGAAAGGGACTCATGGTAGGAAAAATTTTCAGTCTGAGGGCCATAAGGTGGTAATTGCTGTAATGTCAACCCACCACAGAATTTGCAGGAGGCCAAGAGAAATAGGGCGAAGCAACAGAGCAATGGTAGACACACTAGCCGAGGTGAGCCAGAAGAGCCCCACATGGGGAGAGCAAAGTTACTAGTTAATGGGTGATTTCAATCACAAAGAGATTGATTGGGAAAACCTGGAGCCCCATGGGGGTCTGAGATCATGGAGAGCCAAGATGATGGATGTGGTACTGGAAAACCTCATGCATCAACATGTTAGAGACACTACCAGAGAGGGTGGATGATCCCAGCAAGACTCGACCTAGTATTCACCTTGAGTAGTTCGGACATCGAGGATCACGTATGAAAGACTAGAGCTAGTGATCATTTGGTTCTGTGTTTTGATTATATAGTTGAGCTACAAGTGGAGAGGGAGCAGGAATAGGAAGGGAGAAACGAAACTACAAAAGGGGGACTACACAGGCATGAGGAACTTCCTACAAGACGTTCAGTGGGAGAGAGAATTGGCAGGAAAACCAGTAAAAGAAATGATGGAATATGTGACAACCAAATGCAAAGAGGCAGAGAGAGGTTTGTCCCCAAGGGAAACAGAAGTAATGGGAAGCCAGACGAGTCCTTGGTTCACCCAGAGGTGGGAGGCAAAAAGTAAGTGTAATAGAGAATGGAAAAAGTACAGAAGACAAAGGACCCAGGAAAATAGAGATTGTGAAAGAGCCAGAAACGAATATGGACAGGTAAGAAGGGGCTCAGTGACAATATGAAAATGATATAGCATCAAAAGTCAAGTCTGACCGAAGCTGCTGTATAGCCACATCAGGAGGAAAACAAGTCAAGGACCAGGTAATCAGGCTGAGAAAGGAAGGTGGGAGTTCTGATAAACGACCAAGAGGTATGTGAGGAAGCAACAGAGATTTAAAGAAGTATTTCACACAGGAGACAGGAAGGACCAGGAATTCAGAATAGGGAGGTATACCAACAAGTGCTGGATGAAATACACACAACCGAGGAGGGGGGTGAAGAAGCTGCTATGTGAACTCGATACCTCAAAAGCGGTGGACCGGACAACATTTTCTCCGTGGGTCCTTAGAGAGGGAGCAGAGATGTTGTGTGTGCCACTAACACAAATCTTCAACACATCCATTGAAACTGGGCAACTACCTGAGGCGTGGAAGATGGCAAATGTAGTCCCAATTTTAAGAAAGGAGACAGACACGAGCATTAAACTACAGACCTGTGTCACTGACGTGTATAGTATGCAAAGTCATGGAGAAGATCATCAGGAGGAGAATGGTGGAGCACCTAGAAGACACAAGCTATAACGCACAACCAGCATGGTTTCAGGAAGAGAGAAAATCTGTGTCACAAACCTACTGCAGTTTTATGACAAGGTAACAGAATAGACACGAGAGAGGGTGGATAGACTGCATTTTGGACTGCAAGAAGGCGTTCGACACAGTTCCTCACAAGAGATTAATGCAAAAGCTAGAGGATCAGGCACATGCTGGAAAAGCACTGCAATGGATCCAGAGAATATCGACAGGGAGGCAACAACGAGTCATGGTACGTGACGAGATGTCAGAGTGCACCTGACAGTGGAGTTCCACAAGGGTCAGTCCAGGACCTGTACTGTTTTTGGTATATGTGAATGACATAACGGAAGGGATAGACTCAGAAGTGTCCTGTTTGCAGATGATGTGAAGTTAATGAGAAGAATCAAATCAGTCGAGGATCAGGCAGGAATACAAAGAGACCTGGACAGGCTGCAAGCCTGGTCCAGTAACTGGACTCCTTGAATTTAACCCTGCCAAATGTAAAGTCATGAATATCGGGGAAGGGCAAAGAAGACCGCAGACAGAGTATAGTCTAGGTGGCCAAAGACTGCAAACCTCACTCAAAGAAAAAGATCTTGGGGTGAGTATAATACCGAGCACATCTCCTGAGGCACACATCAATCAGATAACTGCTGCAGCATACGGGCGGCTGGCAAACCTAAGAATAGCGTTCCAATACCTCACTAAGGAATCATTCAAGACTCTGTATACCATATACGTCAGGCCCATACTGGAGTATGCAGCACCAGTTTGGAACCCACACCTGGTCAAGCACGTCAAGAAATTAGAGAAAGTGCAAAGGTTTGCAACAAGACTAGTCCCAGAGCTAAGGGATTGTCCTACGAAGAAAGGTTAAAGGGGAAATCGGCCTGACGACACTAGAGGACAGGAGGGTTAGGGGAGACATGATAACGACATATAAAATACTGCGAGGAATAGATAATGTGGACAGAGACAAGATGTTCCAGAGAGGGGACACAGAAACAAGGGGTCACAATTGGAAGTTGAAGACTCCTATGAGTCAAAGGGATGTTAGGAAGTATTTCTTCAGTCATAGAGTTGTCAGGAAGTGGAATAGCCTAGAAAGTGACGTAGTGGAGGCAGGAACCATACATAGTTTTAAGACTAGGTTTGATAAAGCTCATGGAGCAGGGAGAGAGAGGACCTAGTAGCAATCAGTGAAGAGGCGGGGCCAGGAGCTATGACTCGACCCCTGCAACCACAAATAGGTGAGTACATTCACACACACACACATACCAAGGTACACCCACAAGTGGGTGGGTCCATTTTTTTAATCTCACTTTCTCTTCCCCCTTCTCTCTCTCTCTCTCTCTCTCTCTCTCTCTCTCTCTCTCTCTCTCTCTCTCTCTCTCTCTCTCCCTAAATTCCGCTTGTATTCGTGATGTCAGGAACGGGTTGATCGTTCTTCCTCCCCAGCACAGGTCACCCATTACGTTCACACCTGAGTGATCGTGTAGCTTGCGACGTTCACCTCAACGTTTCCATCTGCTGAGATAGAAACAGGTCGAAACGTCGCGTCGGTAAATGCCTGATCAGCAACTGTCTTCGAAAGCGTGTCCGAGGTCATGTCCCTGGTATACCTTTACCTTTGATATACCTCTGAAGAGTTTCGAGAGTTTATCTACTCTCTGAGCCCGGCCATGGGCCAGGCTCGTCTGGTGATTGCCTGGTCAACCAGTCTGTTGCTGCTGGAGGCCCGCTGCACCACATATCCATCACAGCCTGGTTGATATGGCACCCGATGAAGATACTTGTCCAGTTTCCTCTTGAAGGCTTCTACACTGGTTCCAGCGATGTTTCGATATCTTCTGGTAAGATGTTGAATAGTCTGGGACCCCGGATGTTAATACAGTGCTCCCGTATTGTCCCCACCGCACCCCTGCTCCTCACTGGGTTTATTTTACACTTTCTCCCATATCTCTCACTCCAGTATGTTGTTATGGCAGTGTGCAGATTTGGGACCAGGCCCTCAAGTACTTTCCATGTATATATTATCATGTATCTCTCTCTCCTCCGCTCCAATGAGTACATGTTCAAGACTTGAAGGCGTTCCCAATAATTTAGATGTTTCAATGGCTCAATGTGAGCCGTAAACGATCTCTGTATTTGTTCCAGCTCTGCTATTTCTCCTGCCCTGAACGGGGCCGTCAGCACTGAGCAGTATTCTAAGTGAGGGAGCACTAGCGATTTGAATAGTGTCACCATCGGCATTATTTCCCTTGTTTTGAAAGTTCTCAATAACCACCCCGTCATCTTCCTGGCTGTTGTGATCTTTGTTTTGTTATGGTCTTTAAAAGACAGATCAGCAGACATAATTATTCCCAAGTCCTTTACGTGTTCCTTTCGTTCTATGTGGTGACCTCTTGCGTTTTGTATATAGTGTTCCTTTTGAGTTCTTCATTTTTCCATACCTAAGCAGCTGAAACTTATCACCATTGAACGTCATGTTGTTCTCCACTGCCCACTGGAAGACCCTGCTTATGTCCTCCTGTAATTTTTCAGTGTCCTCTACCGTAGTGACTTTCATGCTTATTTTAGTGTCATCTGCAAATGATGATACAAATGTGTGCTGGGTGTTTTTATCTATGTCTGCTATGAGGATGAGAAACAGCAGAGGTGCCAGGACAGTGCCTTGGGGCACTGAGCTTTTGACCTCGCTGATGCTGGATCTTGCACCAAGCCCTCTGGTAGATGGTCTGGTCAACCAGGCCTCCTGGTGGATGGTCTGGTCAACCAGGCCTCCTGGTGGATGGTCTGGTCAACCAGGCCTCCTGGTGGATGGTCTGGTCAACCAGGTCTCCTGGTGGATGGTCTTGTCAACCAGGCCCCTGGTGGATGGTCTGGTCAACCAAGCCTCCTGGTGGATGGTGTGGTCAACCAGGCCCCCTTATGGATGGTCTGGTCAACCAAGCCTCCTGGTGGATGGTGTGGTCAACAAAGCCTCCTGGTGGATGGTGTGGTCAACCAAGCCTCCTGGTGGATGGTCTAGTCAACCAGAACTCCTGATGGATGGTCTGGTCAACCAGGCCCCCTGGTGGATGGTCTGGTCAACCAGGCCCCCTGGTGGATGGTCTGGTCAACCAAGCCTCCTGGTGGATGGTCTGGTCAACCAGGCCCCCTGGTAGATGGTCTGGTCAACCAGGCCCCCTGGTGGATGGTCTGGTCAACCAAGCCTCCTGGTGGATGGTGTGGTCAACCAGGCCCCCTGGTAGATGGTCTGGTCAACCAGGTCTCCTGGTGGATGGTCTGGTCAACCAGGTCTCCTGGTGGATGGTCTGGTCAACCAAGCCTCCTGGTGGATGGTCTGGTCAACCAGGTTGATGCTGCTGGTGGCCCACAGCCTGGTTGATCTGGCACCTGGTGAAGATACCTGTCCAGTTTCCTCTTGAAAACTTGTACCCTTGTTCCAGCAGTGTTCTGGGACCAGGGTCGTTGAGAGTGATCTGGGACCAGGGTCGTTGAGAGTGATCTGGGACCAGGGTCGTTGAGAGTGATCTCAGTGTGAGGATTTGGGACTAATTCCTCTGGAAATTTCCAGGTATAAATTATGAAGCATCTTTCTGGCCTACGTTCCAGGACTGAAGATTAACAGAAGAGGGAACCAAAGCCACAGAGCCTAACAACATAATCTACACCAGTGGTATTATTAGGTAAAATGAACACAAGTGCAACTAATGTGAGACTGTGGCAACGTTTCGCTCACCAGAAGCTTTGTCAAGCCGTTACAATATAGGAACACAAGAGGGTATTTATAGGTATAGGTGGTAGTACTAGCAGTAGTGGTACTCGTAATGGTGGTACTACCACAAGTACTACAACTACGACCACCACAAGTACCACTGCTACCTACAACGATTACGCTTTGCACCTCACTCTATGCTTACATACATCGTGTTCCTATATTGTTTGTAACGGCTTGACAAAGCTCTGGGAGTATTAACATTACCTATACTAAATACCAGACCTCCCCTGCCCTTCCAGACACTTCCCCCTCCCTAAACCTCACCCCCACCACACAGACCCTTCATACTCCGTCTTTCCAGACAAGGGGCAGCCAGGCAGGGAGCTCCCTGGACACAGGGTCAGGAGAGGTCAAGCGTGTGGCCACCGAGGTATTTCCTTAACTTCACCTCCTGCAAGATCTGTTTTTCTCAACATTACTCTGTTTACCAAGGTATTTTACAGCATATGCTGCTAGCATAAGAGCTGCTTTGTGGACGTTTACAGACTCCATGTTGGAGCACAGCATGGAACCCAAACCTAGTCAAGCCTATGAAGGAACTGGAGGAGATCATGGAACCCAAACCTAGTCAAGCCTATGAAGGAACTGGAGGAGATCATGGAACCCAAACCTAGTCAAGCCTATGAAGGAACTGGAGGAGATCATGGAACCCAAACCTAGTCAAGCCTATGAAGGAACTGGAGGAGATGCAGAGGTTACCAACGAGATGTGACCTACAAGAGTTATGGACTACGAGGAGAGAGACATATACTCTGACACAACTACGAGATTAAGATGCCTAAACCAGACAACACACAAAACAAGACAAGCGTCTATCTGACAAGAGCCTTTGACAGTGATAACTACTACTAGTACTGTTACTACTACTACTAGTGTTACTATTACTACTAGTACTACTGATACTACTACTGCTACTAGTACTACAACTACTAGTGCTACTACTACTGCTACTAGTTATATTACTAGTGCTATTACTACTACTATTGCTACTTCTACTAGTGCTGTTACTACTAGTGTTACTACTACTAGGTGCTACTACTACTGCTCCTACTAGTACTACAACTACTAGTGCTATTACTATTACTACTAGTGCTATTACTATTACTACTACTATAACTACAATTACTACACCTGCCACTGATCACCTGGGCGAGGTACACACCTATTTTTTTCATCATATCTGCTGACAATATTTAACATTTTTTCCCGCACTTTTATCCGTGTGAGCTCCTGGACCCTCCCATGTCCTTGTGTGTGTGTGTGTGTGTGTGTGTGTGTGTGTGTATGTGTGCACGCGCGTGTGTGTGTGTGTGATGTTTGAGTGTCTAGTTATCTTTCTCATTGGTTCCACATCACCAGCTTATTACTGCAGGTGAAGACTGGTCCACTTCAGGTGGCTGGTCCACTGTAGGTGACTGGTCCACTTCAGGTGGCTGGTTCACTGTAGGTGACTGGTCCACTTCAGGTGACTGGTCCACTGTAGGTGACTGGTTCACTTCACATAACTGGTCCACTTCAGGTGACTGGTCCACTGTAGATGACTGGTCCACTTCACATGACTGGTCCACTGTAGGTGACTGGTCCACTTCACATGACTGGTCCACTGTAGATGACTGGTCCACTTCACATAACTGGTCCACTTCAGGTGACTGGTCCACTGTGGTGACTGGTCCACTGTAAGTGACTGGTCCACTTCAGGTGGCTGGTCCACTGTAGGTGACTGGTCCACTGTAGGTGACTGGTCCACTTCAGGTGACTGGTCCACTGTAGGTGACTGGTTCACTTCACATAACTGGTCCACTTCAGGTGACTGGTCCACTGTAGGTGACTGGTCCACTTCACATGACTGGTCCACTGTAGGTGACTTATCCACTTCACATGACTGGTCCACTTCACATAACTGGTCCACTTCAGGTGACTGGTCCACTGTAGGTGACTGGTCCACTTCAGGTGGCTGGTCCACTGTAGGTGACTGGTCCACTGTAGGTGACTGGTCCACTGTAGGTGACTGGTCCACTTCACATGACTGGTCCACTTCAGGTGACTGCTTCCCTTCAGGTGACTTGTGTATTACAAGTCACTTCTACACTGCTGCCTCTGTGTCTGACTGAAGAAGTCTACTGTGTGGCCGAAACGTATCAAGAATAAAGATACCCCACTGTCGCACATGTGTCTCATTAATTCATCTGTTCTGCAAACTGTTTATACATAGATGCTTCTGTTAACAGTACCAGGTATCATCGCCCCGGCAATGAGGTCTCATACCAAACACACGGAACGGTGACCACGTGAGTGACGGCTCAGACGGCCATGTGGTGACAACTTCACCTGACTGCGTAATTATAACTGGTCGCACTCAGGACCATAGAGTGGTACCAGCTGGGATGACGTCCACTTGCAGGTCGGCCATGGTCACATGTGAGTATAGGTACACCTGATGGGACTCCATGTGGAAGTGTAGGTACCAGGACCATGGGATCACTTGTGTAGTTGTACCAGGACCATGGGCATCACTTGCGTAAGTTAGGTACTAGGACCATGGGATCACTGTGTAAGTTAGGTACTACAGGACCATGGGATCACTTGTGTAAGTTAGTACATCTGAGGACCATGGGATCACATTAGTAAGTTAGTACAAGGACCATGGGATCACTTGTGAAGTTAGGTACAAGGACCATGGATCACTTGTGTAGTTAGGTACCAGGACCATGGGATCACTTGTGTAAGTTAGGTACACACGACATGGGATCATTTGTTAAGTTAGGTACCAGGACCATGGCATCACTTGTGTAAGTTAGGTACCAGGACCATGGGATCACTTGTGTAAGTTAGGTACCAGGACCATGGGATCACTTGTGTAAGTTAGGTACAAGGACCATGGGATCATTTGTGTAAGTTAGGTACCAGGACCATGAGATCACTTGTGTAAGTTAGGTACAAGGACCATGGGATCACTTGTGTAAGTTAGGTACAAGGACCATGGGATCACTTGTGTAAGTTAGGTACAAGGACCATGGGATCACTTGTGTAAGTTAGGTACAAGGACCATGGGATCACTTGTGTAAGTTAGGTACCAGGACCATGGGATCACTTGTGTAAGTTAGGTACAAGGACCATGGGATCACTTGTGTAAGTTAGGTACAAGGACCATGGGATCACTTGTGTAAGTTAGGTACCAGGACCATGGGATCACTTGTGTAAGTTAGGTACAAGGACCATGGGATCACTTGTGTAAGTTAGGTACCAGGACCATGGGATCACTTGTGTAAGTTAGGTACAAGGACCATGGGATCACTTGTGTAAGTTAGTACCAGGACCATGGCATCACTTGTGTAAGTTAGGTACCAGGACCATGGATCACTTGTGTAAGTTAGGTACAAGGACCATGGATCACTTGTGTAAGTTAGGTACAAGGACCATGGGATCACTTGTGTAAGTTAGGTACAAGGACCATAGCATCACTTGTGTAAGTTAGGTACAAGGACCATGGGATCACTTGTGTAAGTTAGGTACAAGGACCATGGGATCACTTGTGTAAGTTAGGTACAAGGACCATGGGATCACTTGTGTAAGTTAGGTACCAGGACCATGGCATCACTTGTGTAAGTTAGGTACAAGGACCATGGGATCACTTGTGTAAGTTAGGTACAAGGACCATGGCATCACTTGTGTAAGTTAGGTACCAGGACCATGGCATCACTTGTGTAAGTTAGGTACCAGGACCATGGCATCACTTGTGTAAGTTAGGTACAAGGACCATGGGATCACTTGTGTAAGTTAGGTACCAGGACCATGGCATCACTTGTGTAAGTTAGGTACCAGGACCATGGGATCACTTGTGTAAGTTAGGTACCAGGACCATGGGATCACTTGTGTAAGTTAGGTACAAGGACCATGGGATCACTTGTGTAAGTTAGGTACCAGGACCATGGCATCACTTGTGTAAGTTAGGTACCAGGACCATGGGATCACTTGTGTAAGTTAGGTACAAGGACCATGGGATCACTTGTGTAAGTTAGGTACCAGGACCATGGGATCACTTGTGTAAGTTAGGTACCAGGACCATGGCATCACTTGTGTAAGTTAGGTCCCAAAGGACCATGGGATCACTTGTGTAAGTTAGGTACAGGACCATGGCATCACTTGTGTAAGTTAGGTACCAGGACCATGGCATCACTTGTGTAAGTTAGGTACCAGGACCATGGCATCACTTGTGTAAGTTAGGTACCAGGACCATGGCATCACTGTGGTAGGTACAGGACCATGGATCACTTGTGTAAGTTGGTACCAGGACCATGGGATCACTTGTGTAAGTTAGGTACCAGGACCATGGCATCACTTGTGTAAGTTAGGTACCAGGACCATGGGATCACTTGTGTAAGTTAGGTACCAGGACCATGGCATCACTTGTGTAAGTTAGGTACCAGGACCATGGGATCACTTGTGTAAGTTAGGTACCAGGACCATGGCATCACTTGTGTAAGTTAGGTACCAGGACCATGGCATCACTTGTGTAAGTTAGGTACAAGGACCATGGCATCACTTGTGTAAGTTAGGTACCAGGACCATGGCATCACTTGTGTAAGTTAGGTACCAGGACCATGGCATCACTTGTGTAAGTTAGGTACCAGGACCATGGCATCACTTGTGTAAGTTAGGTACCAGGACCATGGCATCACTTGTGTAAGTTGACTGGTCCTTGTGTTACCATGGCATCACTTGTGTAAGTTAGGTACCAGGACCATGGCATCACTTGTGTAAGTTAGGTACCAGGACCATGGCATCACTTGTGTAAGTTAGGTACAGCTACACAATGATCATACATTGTCTAAATTACCCACCAGGATAACACAAAAAAGTCAAGACAAAGTGACTTATTTCCTGGGGTTCTTGTCTTATTTCCACTAAGGTCCTTGTCTTATTTCCAGTGGGGTCCTTGTGTTATTTCCAGTGGGGTCCTTGTGTTATTTCCAGTGGGGTCCTTGTGTTATTTCCACTGGGGTCCTTGTGTTATTTCCAGTGGTGTCCTTGTGTTATTTCCAGTGGGGTCCTTGTGTTATTTCCAGTGGGGTCCTTGTGTTATTTCCAGTGGGGTCCTTGTGTTATTAGTCCAGTGGGGTCCTTGTGTTATTTCCAGTGGGTCCTTGTGTTATTTCCACTGGGGTCCTTGTGTTATTTCAGTGGTGTCCTTGTGTTATTTCCAGTGGGGTCCTTGTGTTATTTCCAGTGGGTCCTTGTGTTATTTCCAGTGGGGTCCTTGTGTTATTTCCAGTGGGGTCCTGTGATTTCAGTGGGGTCCTTGTGTTATTTCCAGTGGGGTCCTTGTGTTATTTCCAGTGGGGTCCTTGTGTTATTTCCAGTGGGGTCCTTGTGTTATTTCCAGTGGGGTCCTTGTGTTATTTCCAGTGGGGTCCTTGTGTTATTTCCACTGGGGTCCTTGTGTTATTTCCAGTGGGGTCCTTGTGTTATTTCCAGTGGTGTCCTTGTGTTATTCCAGTGGGTCCTTGTGTTATTTCAGTGGGTCCTTGTGTTATTTCCAGTGGGTCCTTGTGTTATTTCCAGTGGGGTCCTTGTGTTATTTCCAGTGGTGTCCTTGTGTTATTTCCAGTGGGGTCCTTGTGTTATTTCCAGTGGGGTCCTTGTGTTATTTCCAGTGGGGTCCTTGTGTTATTTCCAGTGGGGTCCTTGTGTTATTTCCAGTGGTGTCCTTGTGTTATTTCCAGTGGGGTCCTTGTGTTATTTCCACTGGGGTCCTTGTGTTATTTCCAGTGGGGTCCTTGTGTTATTTCCAGTGGTGTCCTTGTGTTATTTCCAGTGGGGTCTTTGACTTATTACGTGTTCTTGGGTTTTCGTGAATCAACATAAAGTGAAGTGTAAACATTATCAACAAACATAACACAATATTTACACAGAACAAAAGTAAAAGTTGCAAGAGCTGCTTCTCATCTCTTGCAACTTCATAATTGCAAAAGAAAATATCACCATCCATGCCAGAGTGCAAAATGTTTAACAGGCTTCTGTTTCACTCTCTTCTGGATGACCGCTAGTATTCTAGTGGATGAATTTGGGGGTGATAGGTCCGGTGGCGGGGTCCAGGACCAGGTTGATGGGCTGACAAGCAGACCGTTTATGCTAGCAGAAGGGTTCGGTGTCCCAGGTGGTGATACTCTGGGGGCACAGTAGTTAATAAGGTGGTGATATTTATATGTCAACACCACCTGCTGGTGACACAGCACTATCACCACACTATCACCCTCCTGGTCACGGCCAAGGGAAAGGGGAGGGGAAAAGAGGAGAATGGGAAAGGGAAGAGAAGGGAAGGAAAGACGAGGAGGGAAGGAAAAGAAGTTATTTTCCAGGTGTGAATTAAGATGTTTATTCGTCATCTTCCTTCCAGAGAGTTCAGGTGCTTGAGTGTACTTATACGAGCAGTGAAGGTCCTTGGTACATTCTCCAGTTTCACCTGCCTTAAAAGTGGCTCTTGGTGTACAGCAGTATTCCAGTCTACACAACAAGTGACTTAAAGAGGAGCATCATTGGCTTGGCATCTCATGTTTTGAAGGTTCTAGTTATCCAGCCTAGAGAAGGTGACTTTAATGAGGAGCATTACTGGCTTAGCATCTCTTGTTTTGAAGGTTCTAGTTATCCAGCCTAGAGAAAATTACTTTAATGAGAAGTATCATTGGCTTGGCATCTCTTGTTTTGAAGGTTTTAGTTATCCAGTCTAGACAGAAAAAGTGACTTTAATGAGGATCATCACTGGCTTGGCATCTCTTGTTTTTGAAGGTTCTAGTTATCCAGCCTAGAGAAGGTGACTTTAATGAGCATCATTGGCTTGGCATCTCTTGTTTTGAAGGTTCTAGTTATCCAGCCTAGAGGTGACTTTAATGAGGAGCATCACTGGCTTGGCATCTCTTGTTTTGAAGGTTCTAGTTATCCAGCCTAGAGAAGGTGACTTTAATGAGGAGCATTACTGGCTTGGCATCTCTTGTTTTGAAGGTTCTAGTTATCCAGCCTAGACAGAACAAGTGACTTTAATGAGGATCATCACTGGCTTGGCATCTCTTGTTTTGAAGGTTCTAGTTATCCAGCGTGTCGTTATCCTTGCAGCTGTGATAATAACATTGTTATGATCTTCGGACCTGAGATACTCTGATATTATACCTGGACGAGGTGGAGTGGGACTATATCAGTGGTTTTCAATGACTGCCTGAAGACCCCCGTGTCCACACTCCTACTCCATACAACATTTCGGGCACATGACACTACTTTCTGCGCTGTTTGTCACGAACATATAATATACTCATAACCACATAAATTGTATTATTGTAAGTTCTTAAGATACAGCTCCTGGTCCCTCAAGGGTGAGGTGTATGGAGGTACGAATATTCAAACACAGGTAAGATTTACTGTGATAAACTTTTCAATATATATATATATATATATATATATATATATATATATATATATATATATATATATATATATATATATATATTATGCAAAAAGATCACAGTAAACAGGTGATATCAAAATATGCAAGACAACCACTATGAAAAAATAGAAGAATTCCAAGCGCTTTCGTGACTACTGACATTATCAAGGAACTATAAAAGGAAACATGACAAGAAGGCTTATAAAGAGGCAGAATACACCTCACAGTCACATCACACTAACAAAGACAACACCTCACAGTCACATCACACTAACAAAGACTACACCTCACAGTAGCGTAACATCTCACGACTCTGTGAAGAGGAACATAAGAAAGGACCTGAAACTCTTCCCAAGAATTAAGATTAGTCCAATTTATCATTAAATTCTTCCCAAATTTTATTAATTATAAATGAATCCAATTTATATAAACCAAAAGAAATATTCATATTATTTTCAAAACTGCTCAAGATAGAGATAGAGTTAAAGTGTTGGTTTTCTCTTCAATGTTTTTGAGAGCTTTACGTATTTGTAGTCCAGAGTTCATAGATGAAGAAATCTCTAAAATTTATGAAATAGCTAATGATTTAAAATACCCAAGAAACATAATTGATAAATCTTTTAAAATAACTAGGAATACTTTTTACAATCCAAAAAGGGACAACCAACCTTATTCAACCAAAAATATGTTGGTTCTCCCTTACCATGAAAACTTGGTTGATATGCCTTCCTTTCTTAAGAATTTTAATATCAAAGTTGTATTTAAAAATCTTGATACAGTGAAAAGACTTTTGATAAAAAATTCCCCCCAAAATGCTGACGGATGTGTCTATAAGATTCCCTGTAAAATATGCGATAAAGTTTATTATGGTCAAACTGGTAAAAGTCTTGAACTAAGATTAAAACAACATAAATATAGCATTAGAACTGGACAAGATTCTAATGCTCTATTTATTCATGTGAGAGACTTTAACCATCCAATTGATTTTCAAAATGCTGAGAAGGTTGTATCAAGCAAGTCCATGGTTGAGAGGAATATAATAGAATCATGTTTCATTAAAAGCAGTTTTGAAAATAATATGAATATTTCTTTTGGTTTATATAAATTGGATTCATTTATAATTAATAAAATTTGGGAAGAATTTAATGATAAATTGGGAAGAGTTTCAGGTCCTTTCTTATGTTCCTCTTCACAGAGTCGTGAGATGTTACGCTACTGTGAGGTGTTGTCTTTGTTAGTGTGATGTGACTGTGAGGTGTTGTCTTTGTTAGTGTGATGTGACTGTGAGGTGTATTCTGCCTCTTTATAAGCCTTCTTGTCATGTTTCCTTTATAGTTCCTTGATAATGTGAGTAGTCACGAAAGCGCTTGGAATTCCTCTATTTTTTATAGTGGTTGTTTTTCATATATATATATATATATATATATATATATATATATATATATATATATATATGTCGTGCCGATTAGGTAAAACTGGTCAATTTGCAAGAACTCATCTAAAATTAAGTCCTTTCTAAAATTTTCTCTTATACGTTTAAAGATATATTTTTTTCATTTATGTTAATGTAAGAATTTATAATTTTGTACCAAGAGAAACTTTGAAAACCTACCTAACCTTATTACAACAAGCGCAATTTAATTTAGCCTAACCCAACTAAATATATTTTAGATACGTTAACATTAATTTAATAAAAAACAAACACAATGAAATATATTTTTTCGTTATGTTCAGAATGATTTTGGCGAAATTATTGCATACACAAATATTCACTTGTCTTATATGGCAAGGTGAGCGTTGCTATTTAAGCCAAAATCCCAAGTTTTACCTAATCGGCACGACATTATATATATATATATATATATATATATATATATATATATATATATATATATATATATATATATATATATATATATATGGGGAGTGGATGATGGCCATCTTGTCTTCCAGTTGAAGGAAGAGAAAAAGTGGGAGGGGAAGAGGCAGGGAGGGAGGAGATGAAGGAGGAGGAGGGGTAGGGGGAGGGTAAAGGAGAGCTGAGGTGCAGCAGAGCTGAGGTGCAGCAGAGAGGAAAATAAATGATAACTCTCAGTTATTTCCTGTACACACCTACACAACTGTGAGGTGGGGAGGAGGAGGAGGTAGGGGAGGAAGAGATAAGGGAGGAGGTAAGGGAGAAGGTAGGGGAGGAGGAGGAAGAGTTTGGGGATTAGGTAGGCGATGCAGGAGGAGGAGGTAGGGGAGGAGGCAGGAGGAGGAGGTAGGGGAGGAGGTGGTAGGGGAGGAGGAGGAGGTAGGGGAGGAGGAGAAGGTGGGGGAGGAGGAATGAGAAGGAGGTAGGGGAGGATGAGGTAGGGGAGGAGGCAGGAGGAGGAGGTAGGGGAGGAGGTAGGTGGAGGGGGGAGAAGAGGACCCAGAAGGTGACTCAGTCAGAGCTCTACACTGAAGGGAGCTCTACACTGAAGGGAGCTCTACACTGAAGGGAGCGCTACACTGAAGGGAACTCTACACTGAAGGGAGCTTCCATGACGCTAGTGAGGAGCTCTTGGACCAAGAAAACACACCTGCCCTCCTCTTCCTTGGATCAAACCAGACGCTGTATGCTACTACACTATGAGATAATTACAGTGGGAACAATAGTCAGCTGTATTGTATACCATTATTACCTGAAGAAGGTGGCAGGGATGACAGGGGGAGGGAGGACAGAGGGAGAGAAGACAAGGGGAGGGAAGACAGGGGAAGGGAAGACAGGTGGAGGGAGGAGAGGGAAGGCAGGGGAGGGAAGACAGGGGGAGGGAGGAGAGGGAAGACAAGGGGAGGGAGGACAGGGGAGGGAAGACAGGGGAGGGAAGACAGGGGAAGGGAGGAGAGGGAGAGGGAAGACAGGGGGAGGGAAGACAGGGGAAGGGAAGACAAAGGGAGGGAAGGCAGGGGAAGGGAGGACAGGGGGAGGGAAGATCGCAACGCCCACGCTAAGGAAAGTAAGGTGGAAGCAGGTTGCAAAGTTATGTTGCTCAACCCTACGCAGACCCCTGGTATGCATAAACTTGTCCCCAAGTTTGTCGGTCCTTACCGTGTCCTACGACAGCTCCGCGGCAATAAGTTCGAGGTGAGGGAGATAGCTACTGGAACTATCAGAGAAGCTCACCTTGACCACATAAAGTATATTGATCATGTGCAAGCTGAAGCAGAGCTGGAATCGCAGGCATTGCAAAGCCACAATCAGACTCAAACTAGTGACAATCTCTCTAGTTCTTCACCCGCTATCCCTACGACAGATGACAGTCCTGTAAGGCTCCATACTTATGGCTTGAGACCCCGGACAGCAGTACATTTCTGTGACATTGACATACCTACTGACTTGTCCGACTCCTATGCTAGCTACGCTAATTGTTTGCTTGCAGAAATGGGGATTAATGCGCATACATTGTATAGTTAGTAAATAATGGAGTCAGGGTGGACAACACCATGTAAATATGTAAAATTTATTCTAGCAGGGTACCCGTAGTATAATGAATTCCATGGAAATAATGTTATTGTGAGTATGTGCATCCAGTGTGTCTTGTAAAGCCTGTATAAAGGCAAGGGCAGTATCACCCTTTTTGGAGTTAAATGTCACACCTTAGGAAATGCTACTGTCAGTCATTGTTTGCAGATGTGAGGATGGTCCAGCGCTCATGGATGTGCAGTCAAGTTGACGTCTGGCCCTGTGGACAACCTGTATATAGAAGAATTTAGTCCCTGCGCCAATATCGGCTTGTTCTGTCCTCCGTCCAGCTGTACGAGCAGGCCGAGTTTCTCTTCCCCGACCCTCGAAGTGGGATGGTTTTACCGGCCCGCACCGGCGTTGTTCCTTTTTTTATATGTAAATGTCAGGTGACTGGAAGCCAGTTTCCCCTGGGTAACCTTGTTTGCTTGTTTACACCTTCGTGCCCGCCAGTATTGTCGTGTCGAGACGACACGCGGTAGGTGGCCGAGCGGATGTAAACAGCCTATTCAGAGGCTCTTTCAAACTGCGCGGCACTACGGTGCTGCCATCTATAGGCCTATCAAGGTCGGGCTGGTCAGCCATGTTTCGCTCTCACTCTGGCGGCCTACCTACTCGAGACAGGTTCTACCCTTGCTGGCTCCCGGGTCCCCTCACGCTCTGTCCCCGTGTATACCTACACCTTGCCATTAATAAACTGAGTCTAGTCATCGGCCGTATCTCTGCACCTACGCTACCATTCTACTGCCCAGACGTAAGCAGCCAAGAAAATAGAGTTAACAGTAGAGGGAAGACATGGGGAAGGGAGGACAGGGGGAGGGAAGACAGGGGGAGGGAAGACAGGGGAAGGGGAAAACAGGGGGAGGGAGGAGAGGGAGAGGGAAGACAGAGGAGGGAAGACAGGGGGAGGGAGGAGAAGGAAGACAGGGAAAGGGAGGAGAGGGAGAGGGAAGACAGGGGGAGGGAAGACAGGGGAAGGGAAGACAAGGGGAAGGAAGGCAGGGGAAGGGAGGACTTGGGAAGGGAGGACTTGGGGAGGGAGGAAAGGTGGGAGGGAGGCAAGGTTATTAGTAACATTATTAAGTGTATTAGTAACATCATTAAGGGTATTAGTAACATCATTAAGGGTATTAGTAATATTAAGGGTATTAGTAACATTATTAAGGGTATTAGTAACATCATTAAGGCTATTAGTAACATCATTAAGGGTATTAGTAACATCATTAAGGGTATTAGTAACATTAAGGGTATTAGTAACATCATTAAGGGTATTAGTAACATTAAGGGTATTAGCAACATCATTAAGGGTATTAGTAACATCATTAAGGGTATTAGTAACATCATTAAGGGTATTAGTAACATCATTAAGGGTATTAGTAACATCATTAAGGGTATTAGTAACATCATTAAGGGTATTAGTAACATCATTAAGGGTATTAGTAACATCATTAAGGGTATTAGTAACATCAGTAAGGGTATTAGTAACATCAGTAAGGGTATTAGTAACATCATTAAGGGTATTAGTAACATCAGTAAGGGTATTAGTAACATCAGTAAGGGTATTAGTAACATCATTAAGGGTATTAGTAACATTAAGGGTATTAGCAACATCGTTAAGGGTATTAGTAACATCATTAAGGGTATTAGTAACATCATTAAGGGTATTAGCAACATCGTTAAGGGCATTAGTAACATCATTAAGGACATTAGTAACATCATTAAGGGTATTAGTAACATTAAGGGTATTAGTAACATCATTAAGGGTATTAGTAACATCATTAAGGGTATTAGTAACATCAGTAAGGGTATTAGTAACATCATTAAGGGTATTAGTAACATCATTAAGGGTATTAGTAACACCATTAAGGGTATTAGTAACATCAGTAAGGGTATTAGTAACATCATTAAGGGTATTAGTAACATTAATGATATTAGCAACATCATTAAGGGTATTAGTAACATCATTAAGGGTATTAGTAACATCATTAAGGACATTAGTAACATCATTAATGGTATTAGTAACATCATTAAGGGTATTAGTAACATTAAGGGTATTAGTAACATCATTAAGGGTATTAGTAACATCATTAAGGGTATTAGTAACATCAGTAAGGGTATTAGTAACATCATTAAGGGTATTAGTAACATCAGTAAGGGTGTGGGTAACATGACAGAAGGGGTGAATGTTACTATCATGGGTAGGGTGAATGGACCATGGGTCGGTGGAGTTACGAAAGGAAATCTAGATGTTTGACCCACTGAATGTGCACGCACTACGTGGGTGAAGGTGGGTGTAGGCGTGGAGTGAAGCTTTGGGGGGGAGGTAAGTGTAGATGATAGTGTAAGTGGCTGTAGATGGAGGTGTGGGCGTCAGTGGGTGAGTGAAGGTAGTAATAAGTGAGAGTGTAGGTGATAAGAGTGTGTTTCCAGGGGTTGATTTAAGGCTCCTGGCCCTGTGCAACGCAGAGAGAAAGAGAGAGAGAGAGAGAGCTAGATACATAGAGAAAGAGAGAGAGAGAGAGCTAGAGTGATTTGCATAACCCTGAAGGACTTAAGAGTGTTAGGATTTAAAGAGCAACTCTTGATAAGATCAAGAGGAGTGGCCGGTCACGGCTATCCAGTAAGACGAAGAGAGAGAGAAGAGAGAGAGAGAGAGAGAGAGAGAGAGAGAGAGAGAGAGAGAGGAGAGAGAGATGGTGTCTACGTAACAGTCTTATACAGCTGGTAACTACACACAGTGTAGTAACAATTGGATCTTGTGTGGAGACCAAGAAATCCTTAACTATGATTACTCAAACCCTCTTCTGGTGCCCCTTCTCCTACTCCTCCTATCTCTTATTGTGACCTTTAACACTATCTCTCTCACCATCCTCCTCTCTCTCCTAAGTATTATCTTGGTTAGGTATGCACTAACACACATTAGTGGTAATCATCAATGTTGCCCTCTGCACAATGAGGTACCTTTGCCCTTCATATACCTCTGAAGGGTTTCCAGAGTTTAACTACTCCTGCAGCCTGGTCCTGGACCAGACTTTTCTGGTGCTTGCCTGGTCAACCAAATTGTTGCTGCTGGTGGCCCGCTGGTCCACATAATAATTTTTATTTCTACAAGTACATGTACAAGGTATACAGACCATAGCTGCCCACACCAGTCCACTAACACCCAGGTACCTATTTTACTGATGGGTGAACATGGGCAGCAGGTATCTTAAGGAAACAAGTCCTAATGGTTCCACCCGTCCCGGGGATCGACCCCCTGACCTCAGTGTATCTATCACAGCCTGGTTTGAAGATCAAGACTTGTACACTTGTTCCAGCAGTGTTTCTGATATCTTCTGGTAAGATGTTGAATAATCTTGGACCAGGGATGTTGATACAGTGTTCTCTTATTGTGTCCACCGCACCCCTGCTTTACACTGGCTTTATTTTACACTTCCTCCCATATCTCTCTCTCCAGTATGTTGTTATGTCAGGGTGTAGCTCTGGTACCAGACCCCCAATTACTTTCCAGGTATATATTATCATGTATCTTTGTCTCCTCTGCTCCAGTGAGTACATATTTAGGACTTTAAGGCATTCCCAGTAATTTAAATGCTTTATATGCTCTATATGGACCATAATGACCTCTATATCTGTTCCAGCTGTGATCTCTCTCCTCCTGAACGGAGCTGTCAACACTGAACAATACTCTACGCCAGAGAGCACAAATGATTTGAACTGTCACCACAGGTCACAGACCGGGCCGCGGGGGCGTTGACCCCCGGAACTCTCTCCAGGTATACTCCAGGTAGTCTACTCATTTTAAAAGTTCTCATTATCCATCCTGTCATCTTCCTGTCTTGACCTTGGCCTTATTGTGTTCCCTGAAAGAAAGGTCCCACTGAATGTTTTCCACTGACCACTGGTAAACAATGCATATATCTTACAGAATTTTGTCAGTGTCTTCCACTGAGGTGACCTTCGTGCTTATTGTAGTGACATCCTCAAATAGTTATACCAAGTTGTGCTAGTGACATCAATTCTCTGTGGTAGTGATATTAACTCCCCCTGGTAGTGACATCAACTCCCCCTGGTAGTGACATCAACTCCCCCTGATAGTGACATCAATTACCCCTGGTAGTGACATCAACTCCCCCTGATAGTGACATCAATTACCCCTGGTAGTGACATCAATTCGCCCTGAGAGTGACATCAATTTCCTTTGGTAGTGACATCAATTTCCCCTGGTGATTACATCAATATTTCCGGCCTCAATAACCTTCATGATATTACACAAGATAATTGCTTCCTGCCTTGCAACCATAAATTATCAAACACTATATAAATTATCATACAAACACTATAAAAATTATCATACAAACACTATACAAATTACCATACAAACTATAAGTTATCATACAAATACTATATAAATTACTATACAAACTATAAATTACTATACAAACTATAAATTACTATACAAACTATAAATTACTATACAAACATAAATTACCAAACACTACACAAATTAGCAACCACTATATAAATTACCAAACACTATAAATTACCATACAAACTCTACACAAATTAGCAAACACTATATAAATTTCCATACAAACACTACACAAATTAGCAAACACTATAAATTACCATACAAACACTACACAAATTAGCAAACACTATAAATTACCATACAAACACTACAAATTACCAAACACTATATAACTTACCATACAAACACTACAAATTACCATACTAACACTATAAATTACCATAGAAACACTATATAAATTACGAAACACTATATAAACTATCAAAACTAAACACATAATGAACCAGACGAGATTTTGCAGCCTGATACCCAACATAAGTAAGGTAGTGCCCAGCTGCCCACCATAACAACACTGGTGGTGTAAATGTTGCAACCTGATACCCAACATAAGTAAGGTAGTGCCCAGCTGCCCACCATAACAACACTGGTGGTGTAAATGTTGCAACCTGATACCCAACATAAGTAAGGTAGTGCCCAGCTGCCCACCATAACAACACTGGTTGTGTAAATGTTACAACCTGATACCCAACATAAGTAAGGTAGTACCCAGCTGCCCACCATAAAAACACTGGTGGTGTAGATGACAACCTGATACCCAACATAGGTAAGGTAGTACCCAGCTGCCCACCATAACAACACTGGTGGTGTAGATGACAACCTGATACCCAACATAGGTAAGGTAGTGCCCAGCTACCCACCATAACAACACTGGTGGTGTAAATGTTGCAACCTGATAACCAACATAAGTAAGGTAGTGCCCAGCTGCCCACCATAACAACACTGGTGGTGTAAATGTTGCAACCTGACCCCCAACATAAGTAAGGTAGTGCCCAGCTGCCCAACATAACAACACTGGTGGTGTAAATGTTGCAACCTGATACCCAACATAAGTAAGGTAGTGCCCAGCTGCCCACCATAACAACACTGGTGGTGTAAATGTTGCAACCTGATACCCAACATAATTAAGGTAGTGCCCAGCTGCCCACCATAACAACACTGGTGGTGCCCAGCTGCCCACCATAACAACACTGGTGGTGCCCAGCTGCCCACCATAACAACACTGGTGGTGCCCAGCTGCCCACCATAACAACACTGGTGGTGCCCAGCTGCCCACCATAACAACACTGGTGGTGCCCAGCTGCCCACCATAACAACACTGGTGGTGCCCAGCTGCCCACCATAACATCACTGGTGGTGCCCAGCTGCCCACCATAACAACACTGGTGGTGCCCAGCTGCCCACCATAACAACACTGGTGGTGCCCAGCTGCCAACCATAACAACACTGGTGGTGCCCAGCTGCCCACCATAACAACACTGGTGGTGCCCAGCTGCCCACCATAACAACACTAGTGGTGCCCAGCTGCCCACCATAACAACACTGGTGGTGCCCAGCTGCCCACCATAACAACACTGGTGGTGTACATGACAAGGGGAAAGTTGGTGGGCATTGTTTACCCCCGGCCAAGGTCGAGGCTACACACTACAGTGTAGGCGGCACTAACAGCCTGGATGATCACCCTGGCACGCCTCCTGCCGATGATGTACACGGAGTAGAGTGTCTTGATAAAGCTATACACAGAGCGAACCATCACCTTATAAAGCACAATACCCTGGCTACAACAATACACAACCCACAATACCCTGGCTACAACAATACACAACCCACAATACCCTGGCTACAACAATACACAACCCACAATACCCTGGCTACAACAATACACAACCCACAATACCCTGGCTACAACAATACACAACCTACAATACCCTGGCTACAACAATACACAACCCACAATACCCTGGCTACAACAATACACAACCTACAATACCCTGGCTACAACAATTCACAACCCACAATACCCTGGCTACAACAATACACAACCCACAATACCCTGGCTACAACAATACACAACCCACAATACCCTGGCTACAACAATACACAACCTACAATACCCTGGCTACAACAATTCACAACCCACAATACCCTGGCTACAACAATACACAACCTACAATACCCTGGCTACAACAATTCACAATCCACAATACCCTGGCTACAACAATACACAACCCACAATACCCTGGCTACAACAATACACAACCCACAATACCCTGGCTACAACAATACACAACCCACAATACCCAGGCTACAACAATACACAACCCACAATACCCTGGCTGCAACAATTCACAACCCACAATACCCTGGCTACAACAATTCACAACCCACAATACCCTGGCTACAACAATACACAACCCACAATACCCTGGCTACAACAATACACAACCCACAATACCCTGGCTACAACAATACACAACCCACAATACCCTGGCTACAACAATACACAACCCACAATACCTGGCTACAACAATACACAACCCACAATACCCTGGCTACAACAATACACAACCCACAATACCCTGGCTACAACAATACACAACCCACAATACCCTGGCTACAACAATACACAACCCACAATACCCAGGCTACAACAATACACAACCCACAATACCCTGGCTACAACAATACACAACCCACAATACCCTGGCTACAACAATACACAACCCACAATACCCTGGCTACAACAATACACAACCCACAATACCCTGGCTACAACAATACACAACCTACAATACCCTGGCTACAACAATACACAACCCACAATACCCTGGCTACAACAATACACAACCCACAATACCCTGGCCACAACAGTGAACAGAAACGTGCTGGCCACAACAGTGAACGACAAAAACGTGCTGGCCACAACAGTGAACGACAGAAACGTGCTGGCCACAACAGTGAACGACAGAAACGTGCTGCTACAACAGTGAACGACAGAAACGTGCTGGCCACAACAGTGAACGACAGAAACGTGCTGGCCACAACAGTGAACGACAAAAACGTGCTGGCCACAACAGTGAACGACAGAAACGTGCTGGCCACAACAGTGAACGACAGAAACGTGCTGGCCACAACAGTGAACGACAGAAACGTGCTGGCCACAACAGTGAACGACAGAAACGTGCTGGCCACAACAGTGAACTACAGAAACGTGCTGACCCACACACGGACATACACACAGAGGAGACATGATAACGACATACAAAATACTGCGGGGAATCGACAAGGTAGACAGTGACAGGATGTTCCAGAGAGGGAACACAGAAACAAGGGGACACAACTGGAAGCTGAAGACTCAGATGAGTCAAAGGGATGTTAGGAAACATTTCTTCAGCCATAGAGTAGTCAGGAAGTGGAATAGTCTAGAGAAAGATATAGTGGAGGCAGGAACCATACATAGTTTTAAGACGAGGTATGATAAAGCTCATGGAGCAGGGAGAGCAGAGACCCAGTAGCGGACAGCGAAGAGGCGGGGCCAGAAGCTGAGTCTCGACCCCTGCAACCACAATTAGGTGAGTACACGAACACGCATACACGGGCCACACACGGACACACACACACAGGCAACACACGGACACACACACACAGGCAACACACGGACACACACACACAGGCAACACACGGACACACACACACAGGCAACACACGGACACACACAGGCAACACACGGACACACACACAGGCAACACACGGACATACACGGGACACACACGGACACGCAAACACGGGCCACACACGGACACACACACACAGGCAACACACGGACACACACGGGCCACACACGGACACACACGGGCCACACACGGACACACACACAGTCAACACACGGACACACATACACGGGCCACACACGGACACACACACACGGGCCACACACGGACACACACACAGGCAACACACGGACACACACACACAGGCAACACACGGACACACAGGGCACACAGGACACACACACACAGGCAACACACGGACACGCACACACGGCAACACACGGACACACACACAGGCAACACACGGACACACACACACAGGCAACACACGGACACACACACACAGGCAACACACGGACACACACACACGGGCCACACACGGACACACACACAGGCAACACACGGACACACACACACAGGCAACACACGGACACACACGGGCCACACACTGACCACACACGGCAACACACGGCAACACACACGGACACACACAGGCAACACACGGACACACACACAGGCAACACACGGACACACACACACAGGCAACACACGGACACACACGGGCCACACACGGACACACACACAGGCAACACACGGACACACACACAGGCAACACACGGACACACACGGCCACACACGGACACACACACACAGGCAACACACGGACACACACGGGCCACACACGGACACACACACAGGCAACACACGGACACACACAGCCACACACGGACACACACGGTCACTACAAGCCACACCCAGACAACACTACGTAACCACTGGCACACCAGTGAAATACGTAAACTCACACCCAGTACAAATACGTAAACTCACACCCAGTGCAAATACGTAAACTCACACCCAGTGTAAATACGTAAACTCACACCCAGTGTAAATACGTAAACTCACACCCAGTGTAAATACGTAAACTCACACCCAGTGTAAATACGTAAATAAATTTATGCTCAGTGTAAATAACTCATACCCAATGTAAATAACTCATACCCAGTGTAAATAACTCATACCCAATGTAAATAACTCATACCCAGTGTAAATAACTCATACCCAATGTAAATAACTCATACCCATGTAAATCTACAATAACTCATACCCAGTGTAAATAACTCATACCCAATGTAAATAACTCATACCCAGTGTAAATAACTCATACCCAATGTAAATAACTCATACCCAATGTAAATAACTCATACCCAATGTAAATAACTCATACCCAATGTAAATAACTCATACCCAGTGTAAATAACTCATACCCAATGTAAATAACTCATACCCAATGTAAATAACTCATACCCAATGTAAAACTCATACAATGTAAATAACTCATACCCAGTGTAAATAACTCATACTCAGTGTAAATAACTCATACCCAGTGTAATTAACTCATACCCAATGTAAATAACTCATACCCAATGTAAATAACTCATACCCAATGTAAATAACTCATACCCAATGTAAATAACTCATACCCAATGTAAATAACTCATACCCAGTGTAAATAACTCATACCCAGTGTAAATAACTCATACCCAATGTAAATAACTCATACCCAATGTAAATAACTCATACCCAGTGTAAATAACTCATACCCAATGTAAATAACTCATACCCAATGTAAATAACTCATACCCAGTGTAAATAACTCATACCCAATGTAAATAACTCATACCCAGTGTAAATAACTCATACCTAATGTAAATAACTCATACCCAATGTAAATAACTCATACCCAATGTAAATAACTCATACCCAATGTAAATAACTCATACCCAATGTAAATAACTCATACCCAGTGTAAATAACTCATACCCAATGTAAATAACTCATACCCAGTGTAAATAACTCATACCCAATGTAAATACCTCATACCCAATGTAAATAACTCATACCCAGTGTAAATAACTCATACCCAGTGTAAATAACTCATACCCAATGTAAATAACTCATACCCAATGTAAATAACTCATACCCAGTGTAAATAACTCATACCCAATGTAAATAACTCATACCCAACGTAAATAACTCATACCCAGTGTAAATAACTCATATCCAATGTAAATAACTCATACCCAGTGTAAATAACTCATACCCAATGTAAATAACTCATACCCAATGTAAATAACTCATACCCAATGTAAATAACGCATACCCAGTGTAAATAACTCATACCCAGTGTAAATAACTCATACCCAATGTAAATAACTCATACCCAATGTAAATAACTCATACTTAGTGTAAATAACTCATACCCAATGTAAATAACTCATACCCAACGTAAATAACTCATACCCAGTGTAAATAACTCATACCCAATGTAAATAACTCATACCCAGTGTAAATAACTCATACCCAATGTAAATAACTCATACCTAATGTAAATAACTCATACCCAATGTAAATAACGCATACCCAGTGTAAATAACTCATACCCAGTGTAAATAACTCATACCCAATGTAAATAACTCATACCAAATGTAAATAACTCATACCCAATGTAAATAACTCATACCCAATGTAAATAACTCATACCCAGTGTAAATAACTCATACTCAGTGTAAATAACTCATACTCAGTGTAAAAACCTCATACCCAGTGTAATTAACTCATACCCAATGTAAATAACTCATACCCAATGTAAATAACTCATACCCAATGTAAATAACTCATACCCAATGTAAATAACTCATACCCAATGTAAATAACTCATAAACAGTGTAAATAACTCATACTCAGTGTAAATAACTCATACTCAGTGTAAATAACTCATACCCAATGTAAATAACTCATACCCAATGTAAATAACTCATACCCAATGTAAATAACTCATACCCAATGTAAATAACTCATACCCAATGTAAATAACTCATACTCAGTGTAAATAACTCATACTCAGTGTAAATAACTCATACCCAGTGTAATTAACTCATACCCAGTGTAAAAAAAACATAAATATTGTAAATAAGTCATGAATGAGAAAGAAGAGGAATGAGGAAGAAGAGAAGGAATAAGAAGAGGAATGAGGAAGAGGAGAAGGAATAAGAAGAGGAATGAGGAAGAGGAGAATGAATAAGAAGAGGAATGAGGAAGAAGAGAAGGAATAAGAAGAGGAATGAGGAAGAGGAAATGAATAAGAAGAGGAATGAGGAAGAAGAGAAGGAATACGAAGAGGAATGAGGAAGAGGAGGGGAGATGAGGAAGAAGAGGAGGATAAAGAGAAGGAAAATCTTGAAATACACCACAACATTATAAAATTAACTATTGTCTCTCATTATCCCTTTCTCTTCTTCCATCCATCTCTCCCTCCTTCACTACCTTCATCCATCTCTCCCTCCTTCACTACCTTCATCCATCTCTCCCTCCTTCACTACCTTCATCCATCTCTCCCTCCTTCACTACTAGCATCCATCTCTCCCTCCTTCACTACTAGCATCCATCTCTCCCTCCTTCACTACTAGCATCCATCTCTCCCTCCTTCACTACCTTCATCCATCTCTCCCTCCTTCACTACCTTCATCCATCTCTCCCTCCTTCACTACCTTCATCCATCTCTCCCTCCTTCACTACTAGCATCCATCTCTCCCTCCTTCACTACCTTCATCCATCTCTCCCTCCTTCACTACTAGCATCCATCTCTCCCTCCTTCACTACTAGCATCCATCTCTCCCTCCTTCACTACCTTCATCCATCTCTCCCTCCTTCACTACTAGCATCCATCTCTCCCTCCTTCACTACCTTCATCCATCTCTCCCTCCTTCACTACCTTCATCCATCTCTCCCTCCTTCACTACTAGCATCCATCTCTCCCTCCTTCACTACCTTCATCCATCTCTCCTCCTTCACTACTAGCATCCATCTCTCCCTCCTTCACTACCTTCATCCATATCTCCCTCCTTCACTACTAGCATCCATCTCTCCCTCCTTCACTACTAGCATCCATCTCTCCCTCCTTCACTACCTTCATCCATCTCTCCCTCCTTCACTACTAGCATCCATCTCTCCCTCCTTCACTACTAGCATCCATCTCTCCCTCCTTCACTACTTGCATCCATCTCTCCCTCCTTCACTACTAGCATCCATCTCTCCCTCCTTCACTACTAGCATCCATCTCTCCCTCCTTCACTACTAGCATCCATCTCTCCCTCCTTCACTACTAGCATCCATCTCTCCCTCCTTCACTACTAGCATCCATCTCTCCCTCCTTCACTACTAGCATCCATCTCTCCCTCCTTCACTACTGCATCCATCTCTCCCTCCTTCACTACTAGCATCCATCTCTCCCTCCTTCACTACTAGCATCCATCTCTCCCTCCTTCACTACTAGCATCCATCTCTCCCTCCTTCACTACCTGCATCCATCTCTCCCTCCTTCACTACTAGCATCCATCTCTCCCTCCTTCACTACTAGCATCCATCTCTCCCTCCTTCACTACTAGCATCCATCTCTCCCTCCTTCACTACTAGCATCCATCTCTCCCTCCTTCCTACTAGCATCCATCTCTCCCTCCTTCACTACTAGCATCCATCTCTTCCTCCTTCACTACTAGCATCCATCTCTCCTCCTTCACTACTAGCATCCATCTCTCCTCCTTCACTACCTAGCATCCATCTCTCCTCCTTCACTCCCTAGCATCCATCTCTCCCTCCTTCACTACTAGCATCCATCTCTCCCTCCTTCACTACTAGCATCCATCTCTCCCTCCTTCACTACTTGCATCCATCTCTCCCTCCTTCACTACTTGCATCCATCTCTCCCTCCTTCACTACTAGCATCCATCTCTCCCTCCTTCACTACTAGCATCCATCTCTCCCTCCTTCACTACTTGCATCCATCTCTCCCTCCTTCACTACTAGCATCCATCTCTCCCTCCTTCACTACTAGCATCCATCTCTCCCTCCTTCACTACTAGCATCCATCTCTCCCTCCTTCACAACTAGCATCCATCTCTCCCTCCTTCACTACTAGCATCCATCTCTCCCTCCTTCACTAGCTGCATCCATCCCCCCCCTGTCTCTCTCTCAAGACACAAGGTTTTATCATGGCTGGGCTGGCGACCTTCACACCTCCAAAACCGTACAAGATTGTACACACACAAACACACACAAGAACCATACATAGCTTTAAGACGAGGTATGATAAAGCTCATGGAGCAGGGAGAGAGAGGACCTAGTAGCGGTCAGTGAAGAGGCGGGGCCAGGAGCTAAGTATCGACCCCTGCAACCACAATTAGGTGAGTACACACACGCACACACACAGTCATGACAAAACAAGGAAAAAATACATAAACAGAGATTTGCTGAACACATAACAAACAACACAGCAACACAACTATCAACACAATGTTTTCCTCTCACTACATATATATATATATATATATATATATATATATATATATATATATATATATATATATATATATATATATATATATATATTCACAAACACTGATCTCTGGCCGACGGAGACTCGACCCTACGAACCTTGTGACAGGAACGCAGTGCTATAGTTGTGTCGATGCATGCAGGGGATGAGATGAAAAGCTGTAAGCCACCTGCCTAAAAGCTGGCTGCCTTGGATCAACGTCTAGCGTGAGCTGGATGCCAAGGTATTGGTCCAGTGTGGTACGGTCGGTAAAGCACTGCGTTCCTGTCACAAGGTTCGTAGGGTCGAGTCTCCGTCGGCCAGAGATCAGTGTTTGTGAATATTTCGCCTGCTCTTGCGAATTCCTAGCATATATATATATATATATATATATATATATATATATATATATATATATATATATATATATGTCGTGCCGATTAGGTAAAACTGGCGATTTTTGCTTAAATAGCAACGCTCACCTTGCCATATAAGACAAGTGAAAATTTGTGTATGCAATAATTTCGCCAAAATCATTCTGAACATAACGATAAAAATATATTTCATTGTGTTTGTTTATTATTAAATTAATGTTAACGTATTTTAAATATATTTAGTTGGGTTAGGCTAAATTAAATTGCGCTTGTTGTAATAAGGTTAGGTAGGTTTTCAAAGTTTCTCATGGTACAAAATTATAAATTTTTACATTAACATAAATGAAAAAAATATATCTTTAAACGTATAAGAGAAAATTTTAGAAAGGATAATTTTATATATATATATATATATATATATATATATATAATATATATTATATATATATATATATATATATATATATATATATATATATACATATATATAAAAATATATATATATATATATATATATATATATATATATATATATATATATATATATATATATATATATATATATATATATATATATATATATATATATATATATATATATATATATATATATATATCGAGAGAGAGAGAGTTAGTTTAATATCTATATTATGCAGCCCATACCCATCCTGTGGGTGGTAGTCAAAAGATTACAGAGGTACATAATGGGTCCAGGGACTGGGCCCCAAAGTTTTGATAGCTGAGCAAGTTACAAAGGTAATGAACTAACAAGCTACAAAGGTAATGAACTCAGGTAGATCTGTTCACAATCATGACAAGTTACAAAGGTATTAACAGATTATAGAGGTATATAATGGGTCCAGGGACTGGACCCCAAAGTTTTGATAGCTGAACAAAGTACAAAGGTAATGAACTTACAAGTTTTAAAGGTAATGAATCATGTAAGTAAGTAAATTTATTTACTTACGTTTATACATGGTTACAATCATAAACAAATTATAAAGTAATGAGCAATTTACTAGTCCACACCCGGTCACAACTGTAATGAATTATTGGTGCAAATATTAATTGTTGGGTCTCACTCACACACACACACACACACACAGCCCCCGGTGGCCTAGTGGGTAAAGCTCTTGCTTGACGCACGGAGGGGCCGGGTTCAATTCCCGGTGGGGCAGAAACATTTCGAAGTGTTTCCTTACATACACATACACACACATATATACAACAGGCCTAGTGTCTAATTGACATGTGCCTAGGACAAAATGGTAACTAACTAACTAACACATACACACACACACACACACACACACACACACACACACACACACACACACACACACACACACACACACACACACACCTGTGACGAGTGGTGTACCGCAGGGGTCAGTCCTAGGACCAGTGTTATTCCTGGTATATGTAAATGACATGACGGACGGGATAGACTCAGAAGTGTCTCTATTCGCGGATGATGTGAAAATAATGAGGAGAATCACATCGGAAGAGGACCAGGCAGGGCTGCAAACAGACCTGGACAAGCTCGACATCTGGTCTAGCAGTTGGCTTCTCGAATTCAATCCCTCCAAATGCAAAGTCATGAGGATCGGAGAAGGGCAAAGAAGACCGCTGACAGAGTACAAGCTAGGCGGACAAAGGCTACAAACCTCGGCAAAGGAGAAAGACCTTGGAGTGAGTATAACGCCTAGCACGTCTCCGGAGGCACACATCAACCAGATAACTGCGGCAGCATATGGGCGTCTGGCAAACCTTAGATTAGCGTTCCGTTACCTTAACAAGGAATCGTTCAAGACACTGTATACCGTGTACGTCAGGCCCATACTAGAATATGCAGCACCAGTCTGGAACCCACACCTGGTCAAGCACGTAAGGAAACTAGAGAAAGGTTTGCGACAAGGTTAGTTCCACAACTCAGGGGTCTGTCTTATGAAGAAAGGTTGAGGGAAATAGGACTAACAACACTGGAGGAAAGAAGGGTCAGAGGAGACATGATAACGACATACAAAATACTGCGGGGAATTGACAAGATAGATAGTGACAGGTTGTTTCAGAGAGGGAACACAGAAACAAGGGGACACAACTGGAAGCTGAAGACTCAGATGAGTCAAAGGGATGTCAGGAAACATTTCTTCAGCCACAGAGTAGTCAGGAAGTGGAATAGTCTAGAGAAAGATATAGTGGAGGCAGGAACCATACATAGTTTTAAGACAAGGTATGATAAAGCTCATGGAGCAGGGAGAACAGAGACCCAGTAGCAGACAGCGAAGAGGCGGGGCCAGGAGCTGAGCCTCGACCCCTGCAACCACAATTAGGTTAGTACACACACTCACACACACACACACACACACATGGGGAGAGCAAAGTTACTAGTTATGGGTGATTTCAATCACAAAGAGATTGATTGGGAAAACCTGGAGCCCCATGGGGGTCCTGAATCATGGAGAGCCAAGATGATGGATGTGGTACTGGAAAACCTCATGCATCAACATGTTAGAGACACTACCAGAGAGAGAGGTGGGGATGATCCAGCAAGACTCGACCTAGTATTCACCTTGAGTAGTTCGGACATCGAGGATATCATGTATGAAAGGCCCCTTGGAGCTAGTGATCATTTGGTTCTGTGTTTTGATTATATAGTTGAGCTACAAGTGGAGAGGGAGCAGGAATAGGAAGGGAGAAACGAAACTACAAAAGGGGGACTACACAGGCATGAGGAACTTCCTACAAGACGTTCAGTGGGAGAGAGAATTAGCAGGAAAACCAGTAAAAGAAATGATGGAATATGTGACAACCAAATGCAAAGAGGCAGAGGAGAGGTTTGTCCCCAAGGGAAACAGAAGTAATGGGAAGACCAGAACGAGTCCTTGGTTCACCCAGAGGTGTAGGGAGGCAAAAAGTAAATGTAATAGAGAATGGAAAAAGTACAGAAGACAAAGGACCCAGGAAAATAAAGAGATTAGCCGAAGAGCCAGAAACGAATATGGACAGGTAAGAAGGGAGGCTCAGCGACAATATGAAAATGATATAGCATCAAAAGTCAAGTCTGACCCGAAGCTGCTGTATAGCCACATCAGGAGGAAAACAACAGTCAAGGACCAGGTAATCAGGCTGAGAAAGGAAGGTGGGGAGTTCACAATAAACGACCAAGAGGTATGTGAGGAGCTCAACATGAGATTTAAAGAAGTATTTACACAGGAGACAGGAAGGACTCCAGGAATTCAGAATAGGGAGGTATACCAACAAGTGCTGGATGAAATACACACAACCGAGGAGGAGGTGAAGAAGCTGCTATGTGAACTCGATACCTCAAAAGCGGTGGGACCGGACAACATTTCTCCGTGGGTCCTTAGAGAGGGAGCAGAGATGTTGTGTGTGCCACTAACACAAATCTTCAACACATCCATTGAAACTGGGCAACTACCTGAGGCGTGGAAGATGGCAAATGTAGTCCCAATTTTTAAGAAAGGAGACAGACACGAGGCATTAAACTACAGACCTGTGTCACTGACGTGTATAGTATGCAAAGTCATGGAGAAGATCATCAGGAGGAGAATGGTGGAGCACCTAGAAAGACACAAGCTTATAAACGACAACCAGCATGGTTTCAGGGAAGGAAAATCCTGTGTCACAAACCTACTGCAGTTTTATGACAAGGTAACAGAAGTAAGACACGAGAGAGAGGGGTGGATAGACTGCATTTTTTGGACTGCAAGAAGGCGTTCGACACAGTTCCTCACAAGAGATTAATGCAAAAGCTAGAGGATCAGGCACACGTAACAGGAAAAGCACTGCAATGGATCAGAGAATATCTGACAGGGAGGCAACAACGAGTCATGGTACGTGACGAGATGTCAGAGTGGGCACCTGTGGAGTTCCACAAGGGTCAGTCCTAGGACCTGTACTGTTTTTGGTATATGTGAATGACATAACGGAAGGGATAGACTCAGAAGTGTCCCTGTTTGCAGATGATGTGAAGTTAATGAGAAGAATCAAATCAGTCGAGGATCAGGCAGGAATACAAAGAGACCTGGACAGGCTGCAAGCCTGGTCCAGTAACTGGCTCCTTGAATTTAACCCTGCCAAATGTAAAGTCATGAATATCGGGGAAGGGCAAAGAAGACCGCAGACAGAGTATAGTCTAGGTGGCCAAAGACTGCAAACCTCACTCAAAGAAAAAGATCTTGGGGTGAGTATAATACCGAGCACATCTCCTGAGGCACACATCAATCAGATAACTGCTGCAGCATACGGGCGGCTGGCAAACCTAAGAATAGCGTTCCAATACCTCACCAAGGAATCATTCAAGACTCTGTATACCATATACGTCAGGCCCATACTGGAGTATGCAGCACCAGTTTGGAACCCACACCTGGTCAAGCACGTCAAGAAATTAGAGAAAGTGCAAAGGTTTGCAACAAGACTAGTCCCAGAGCTAAGGGGATTGTCCTACGAAGAAAGGTTAAGGGAAATCGGCCTGACGACACTAGAGGACAGGAGGGTTAGGGAGACATGATAACGACATATAAAATACTGCGAGGAATAGATAAGGTGGACAGAGACAAGATGTTCCAGAGAGGGGACACAGAAACAAGGGGTCACAATTGGAAGTTGAAGACTCCTATGAGTCAAAGGGATGTTAGGAAGTATTTCTTCAGTCATAGAGTTGTCAGGAAGTGGAATAGCTTGGAAAGCGACATAGTGGAGGCAGGAACCATACATAGTTTTAAGACTAGGTTTGATAAAGCTCATGGAGCAGGGAGAGAGAGGACCTAGTAGCAATCAGTGAAGAGGCGGGGCCAGGAGCTATGAATCGACCCCTGCAACCACAAATAGGTGAGTACAAATAGGTGAGTACACACACACACACACACACACACACACACGTGGCAATGCTTTATTTACAGGGAACAAAGTCAGGGTATTTTTCCAGAATGGTTTGTAATATACCACTGTGGATAAAATACTTTGACATATCTTGAACATTTCTCAGTGAGTTGTATCCAGTACATAATGACGCAGGGTGTGACGCACTCCAGTACATAATGACGCAGGGTGTGACGCACTCCAGTACATAACGACGCAGGGTGTGACGCACTCCAGTACATAATGACGCAGGGTGTGACGCACTCCAGTACATAATGACGCAGGGTGTGACGCACTCCAGTACATAATGACGCAGGGTGTGACAATAATCCAACTGGCAAAGTTTACATTTTGTTTGGTCTACATCTGGTGGTTGTGATTTAACCTGCCAAAGATACTTGTAACACAGCCAGAGGTGGGCGGTGGTGACATCCAAGATACTTGTAACACAGCCAGAGGTGGGTGGTAGTGACATCAGTCTTGCAAGAGGTGGTGGTGTGACATCAAGATTGTAACCCAGCCAGAGGTGGGTGGTGGTGACATCCAAGATACTTGTAACACAGCCAGAGGTGGGTGGTGGTGACATCCAAGATACTTGTAACACAGCCAGAGGTGGGTGGTAGTGACATCCAAGATACTTGTAACACAGCCAGAGGTGGGTGGTGGTGACATCCAAGATACTTGTAACACAGCCAGAGGTGGGTGGTAGTGACATCCAAGATACTTGTAACACAGCCAGAGGTGGGTGGTGGTGACATCCAAGATACTTGTAACACAGCCAGAGGTGGGTGGTGGTGACATCCAAGATACTTGTAACACAGCCAGAGGTGGGTGGTGGTGACATCCAAGATACTTGTAACACAGCCAGAGGTGGGTGGTGGTGACATCCAAGATACTTGTAACACAGCCAGAGGTGGGTGGTGGTGACATCCAAGATACTTGTAACACAGCCAGAGGTGGGTGGTGGTGACATCAAGATACTTGTAACCCAGCCAGAGGTGGGTGGTGGTGACATCCAAGATACTTGTAACACAGCCAGAGGTGGGTGGTGGTGACATCCAAGATACTTGTAACACAGCCAGAGGTGGGTGGTGGTGACATCCAAGATACTTGTAACCCAGCCAGAGGTGGGTGGTGGTGACATCCAAGATACTTGTAACCCAGCCAGAGGTGGGTGGTGGTGACATCCAAGATACTTGTAACCCAGCCAGAGGTGGGTGGTGGTGACATCCAAGATACTTGTAACCCAGCCAGAGGTGGGTGGTGGTGACATCCAAGATACTTGTAACACAGCCAGAGGTGGGTGGTGGTGACATCCAAGATACTTGTAACACAGCCAGAGGTGGGTGGTGGTGACATCCAAGAGTCTGCTTATTTTGTTGGATGTACCATAGACATGTGGCTCCTCCTGCATGATAGACATGTGGCTCCTCCTGCATGATAGACATGTGGCTCCTCCTGCATGATAGACATGTGGCTCCTCCTGCATGATAGACATGTGGCTCCTCCTGCATGATAGACATGTGGCTCCTCCTGCATGATAGACATGTGGCTCCTCCTGCATGATAGACATGTGGCTCCTCCTGCATGATAGACATGTGGCTCCTCCTGCATGATAGACATGTGGCTCCTCCTGCATGATAGACATGTGGCTCCTCCTGCATGATAGACATGTGGCTCCTCCTGCATGATAGACATGTGGCTCCTCCTGCATGATAGACATGTGGCTCCTCCTGCATGATAGACATGTGGCTCCTCCTGCATGATAGACATGTGGCTCCTCCTGCATGATAGACATGTGGCTCCTCCTGCATGATAGACATGTGGCTCCTCCTGCATGATAGACATGTGGCTCCTCCTGCATGATAGACATGTGGCTCCTCCTGCATGATAGACATGTGGCTCCTCCTGCATGATAGACATGTGG
>WNWK01016310.1:0-45264 GCA_009830355.1 Cherax destructor | reverse complement strand
ATGAAGGGGGGGTGAAGGTGGGGTACAGTGCCTGCTCTATAAAGGATGGGTGAAGGTGGGAAGTACAGTGCCTGCTCATGAAGGGGGGTGAAGGTGGGGAGCAAAGTGCCTGCACTATAAAGGGGGGGAGGGCGCTGTATCCCCCCCTGTGGTTTAGCGCTTTTTTTTTATAATAATAATATGAAGGTGGGAAGTATGGAAACAATTGAGGTCAGGCTTATTGGGGGTAATTTGAGGTAGTATTGCCCCTGCTTTAAAAATAGGAATTACATTAGCCTCTTCCACATATCCAGACACTACACCTGTTTAAGAAAAATTTAAAAAAATGTTAGATATTGGTTCAAGAGTTCCATTTGCATTCCTTAAAACCCCTTAAAAAGCTATCGGGACCCGGCTTTATTTTGTTTCAGTCGGTCTAGTTGTTTAAACCATTTCACTAGTGACTGTGATATTACATAATTTATTTCCCCTGGGCCCTGTAAAAATTAAATTTGGGATATTATTAGTATCTTCCGGGGGAAAACCGAGAGAAAATAATTATTAAAAATAGAGCACATATCTTTCCCCCTTGTAAAAAAAGATGCCCAGAGTTTTTTTAAAAGGGGACCTTTTTTCCCCCTTAATTTTTTGTTCTATAAACCAAAAAAAACCTTTTGGGTTTTTTAAACCCCCTAGAAATTTTTAATTTCAAAACCCCCGTTTGGTTTTCCCCTTTCCCCTTTTTTTAAACGTCCCTCATAATGCCAAGGGTAACATTTATAAGATGACCCTCCCCTCTTTTTAAACACTTAAAATTTCCCCTCTATTCCTCTAAAAAATTTGAGCCTATAATTCATCCATTTTTGGTCATTTCTACTTTTTTAATTTCTTTATATGGGATAAATGTTCTTTGGGCAGCCTGTATAATGTTAAGAAATCTGTCATATTGATACCTTTCTTAAATTCCCCCAGTCCACAGTTGATAAGTGTTTTTAAGTCCATTATAATCTGCTAAGCGAAAATCTGGGACCGTTACTGAATTATCCCTACTATCATACATCCTTCCAATGCAAAAAAATTGTTTTGGGGTTCGCTTGAGCCGAGTTCCTCTGTAATTTCTAAATTATTAAAAGGGTTTCCCCTTTTTTTCCGGGGGGGCCTAAGAAAATAGGTTTTTCCCCCTTTAAAAGGTTCTGTCACAAACGGGTTTAAAAAAAGAAACCCCTGAACTTTTTTTAAAAAAAGTCATTAGATTCAAATTTCCCCCTGAAAAAAATTCCAATCAATCATTAAAGAAAGTCCCCTAGAATTACTACGTTATCGGTTTGGGCCTTAACAATTTCCTCCCAAAGTAACCCCCCTTTTCCCCCTATCAAATTTTGGGGAGGACGGTAAATGACCCCAAAAAAATAATTTTTTTTCGCCCCCTCAAAAAAATTCTGTCCAGACAGACTCTGTGTTATTTCAGACTTTATACCCGGGTTTTATGCAACAATTTAAATGATCATGGATATAGAGTCCCCCCCCCCCCCCTTCCCGATACTTCGTCTACTTGGAACAATTTAAAACCCTGAATGTGACTTTCCCCGGGAGGCAAGCCCCCCTTTTCATTTAAAAACCTGTCACAGTTATTGAAAAAAAACCCCAAAATTACCAGTACTTGCAACTAATCTCAACTCGCCCCCTTTTTTCCTTTTGCATTTTTATTTGGGGTAATATACATTTTTTAAAATCCTTTCTTTTCCTTCCTGCTCATTTCTGTTTTTTTCCCTATACCTATTACTGTCCTTGTCACCTAGTGCCACTGGCTTTCCCCAAATCCACCTTATTCTGTCTATTACCAGTTCCCCCTTGAATTTATAACATTACTACATTGGGACTTCACTGTTTCATCCCCATAACCCCCCACCACTAACTTTTTCTAGTTTAAAAAACCCCAACAGCTACCTTCAATATTGCCAGTCCCCCACCCCAGACCTAGATAAGTGAACCCCATCCGGCATACATTTTCTTCTGGGGCCAAAAAAAGAGGTCCCAGTTGTCAATGAATGTTACTGCATTTTTTTCCCTTCAGATTTGCCCCCCGGCAAAAATTACACCAATTGCCCTGGACAACCATTCATTTCCCCAATCCTCTCCTTTCAAAAAACATATGACAAATTTCCCAAACCCCTTTTCCTAATTCTGGGATTGTGACCTATAGCTGCTAATCAGCCCTCCCCCCCGTCTGCCAACATCGTTGCCTCCAGTACTGAGACAGATAATAAAAGGTTTCCCCATTTCCCCCATGATGTCGTCCCCATGGCTAACAATATCATGCATCCCAGCCCCTGGGGAACATACCCTCTGCCTCCCCTTCCTATCCTTTTTACAAAAAAATTCCCCTCCATAAAAAACCAATCTGACTATCCCCAATAAAACAATGTTCTTACCTCGACTGGGTGGGGCGTGACTTTTCGGCGATTTTTTGTAGAGATGGTCTTCGCTGGGATGAATTCACATTCGTCTGATAACAAGGAAAAAAGTTGCGGGTTTTTTTACGGGGGGGCTCCTGGATCTTCTTCAACTTCAGCTTGCCCTTTTTAGAACCTTTTAACCATTCGTTGGTCTGTTCACCGGGCATTGTTGGGGGGAAAACCCCTTTTCATACTGCTGCCCACATTGACCCGGTGGGGTTACATATTTCCCCCCACTTTTTCCCCCGGGGGGTTAAACTGCTGCCCAAATTGACCAGGTATGTTCCCTTTCCCCGCCCATTGACCAGGTGACGGGGGGTATAAATTTTCAAATGCCAAGGGTATCGATGAGTGGACAGACAACTTTCTTAATAAATTAAAATAGACTAAAAAAAAAACTTTTTTCCCCCATAAAAAGGGGGAAATGATTACGAATAAAGGGCCCGGGGGGCCCCCTGGCTAACAGTTTTAAATTGCCGCCTGGCAATCGCACTGGGGGCCTTTTTGCTGACACCTGGGGGCCCCGAGAGAGTTATTTTATTTTCAGCAAGATGGCGACTGGAGGAAGGAGGAGGATCAACCCCGTGTGTTGAAGGTTGGGGGGGAAAAAAAATTCCCCAAAAATTTTTAATGTTTTTTGCCTGGTTTAAAAATTGATCCCCCTTTTGGGTTTGGGGAATTGAGGAATTACGAGGCAGGCGCTGAATGGGGCGCACAGAATTTTCAAAGTTTGCTACGACAGCGGCATATGAGAGGATTGTGGACAGTTCCCCAGGACAAACCGATGGTGATCAACGCGGCCTGGAGGTACTTTTTGAGAGACGTTCAAGATATTATACCTATTTTGGGGACCCCCAACGTGCCATTTGAAGTTTTGGATGGGGATATTTGAGCAGCTTTAAACAAGGGTGGTATCCCGGCTGTGGGGGGCAAAGGGCCCCAAAGGGAAATTTTCCCCAGGATTACAGGGGAAGGCCATTTCCCCCTTAAAATGACTCTCTGATGGCCTATACCTTCGTTGTTGTCCTTGATGATTTTGGGACTCAACCCCACGTCACATAGCCGGTTCAACAACCACCTGCAGACTAGGGGGGGAAGGATCATGTTGCAGCTGTTTGGGGGGAGGAGGACGGACCGCCGTCGGGAAAAAACATGGATGACAAGGTGGTTGACAGGACAGAGAGGGGAGGGGCAAGTACCACCAAGGGGGGGACGGGGGAAAGCGGTGGAGTGATGAGGTGGACAAGACAGGCGTCACCTGGGGGGCCCTCCCCGAAAAGGGCCGGGGGCAGAAAAGCCGGGGGGGGGAAAAGCTTCTGTGGATGGGGGGTTTTGCGGGGGGTTTTCCCCCCTTTTTTCAAGATGCCCTAGAGACTTTCTTGGCTCACCTGGAGAAGAGCCCCCTTTTGAGCCTGGGTTGGGGTGGAGTCGGGGGGAGTTGCCTGGGAGGGGGAGATTACATCACATCCGGGTAACCTGGTGGTGCAGGATGTGGTGGCTGTGGTTCATAGGCAGGACGAACAGTTTGGGAAAAAGTGGTTTGGGTTACAGTGGGGGATTCACGAAAAAATCCTGTGGGTGGGCCGGGGGAGGACGTGATCACCCCCGCGCAGAAATTTTGGGGAAAAAAGTCTTGGGTGGGGTGCTGCCCGCAAAAGTGGGGGGGGGGTTTTTCAGGAAGAAAAGGGGTTAAACGGGGTCAGGGTGTAAAAGGGGAAGGAAGGAGGAGCCCAAAATCCAGAGGTATCGGGAAAAACCCCTATGTTTCCCCCAATTTTTCACTAAAAATGTTAACGGCCTTGGGCCCAAAAGGGAAAACCCGGGGGCTTGGGGTGACTATGCGACGTTTTCAGGTAGATATTTTTTTTGTACAAGAACATAATTTCAGGTGTCCCCGGGGGTTTTGTTTGAATGGGTACAGAGTGTATGAAAAGGGGATTCGGGGGAAAATTTAAAAGGGGGGGGCTGCTGTGGTCATGGGGAGGTCAGCCCCTTTTTAAATTATTAGCGGGGAGACGGGTGATAAGGGGGAGGGGGGTGGGGGGTGGAGGGGGGGTGGGGGGGAGTGCCCCGTGAATTTTATAAAGGTGTATATCCCCCCGGGGGTCTCTGCAGGAGTACTAAAAGGGAAATTTTTTTAAAAAAGGGTGTTTTGCTGTATCTTTTTGAGAGGACTGCCTGAGATAACCATTATAGGAGGAGACTGGAACTGTGTCATCGGGGTGGGGTGAAAAAGCCCGGGGGGGGGGTTTGTCCGGGGGGGGCGGGGGGACGTTTGGGGGGCACCCCGGGGTGATGGATGTAGTTAGGAGGAGGATGGTGTGTGGAGCACACTTTCTGAGGCGGGGATATCAGGCGCACCTAGATAGGATTTATGTAACAAAAAAGATACAGGTTGGTAGGGTAGAAGCTATGGAGGGGGGATATTCTGCCCCTTGGGGAGTGTGTTGGCAGATATTAGCTGGGAAGGAATGTTAAAAAAGGTATGACAGCTCAAATTGAATATAAGTTTACTGCGGGAGTTGGTGAGGAGAAAGTTTTGCTGCATGGTGGCGGGGGGAATGGGGGAGAGGTCAGAATGTGGGAGATTTAAATGAGTTGGTGGGAAAGGGCAAAGCCGTGATTAGGAAGTATTATACAAAAATGGGCAGAGAAGAGAATTGGGGGAAATTGGATTACAGGGTACTTGGAGGGTCAACTGGAGGATTGTTACAAAAGGGGCGGGAATTCTAGGATGGATGAGATGGGTATTGTGAAAGAGCGTTAGAGAACTGCAGAATGAGCATTTAATGCGACACGCGTGGAGGAGGACTAGAGGAGGTTTTTGGGGGAGACAGGCCATCGGCCTGTGTTCTCCGTCGGTTTAAGAAGGGCAGAGGGACACAACTATGATGATGTTGGAGGTCTGTCGGGGTTGGGGGGTATGGGAAGGACAATTTCTCCGAACTACTGAGGGAATAAGTAACTATGTAGATCACTGGGTAAACGAGTACTTCAGGAGGAAGAGGGAGGAGAGGACAGGACAGTAGTAGGGGAAGGGATTAGGTCTATTGTTAGTAAGGACGACAGGAAAGAAATGGAGGGAGAGATTAGTGAGGAAGGAAGGGAGGCAGTGCAGGGTTTGAGCAAAGGGAAGGCACCTGGATTGGATGGTCTCCCTAATGATTTTTTATCTGCATAATTGGGAGCCCTAAGGGTTTTGTTTATTAAAGTATTCAATTGTATGAAGAATGGGAGGGTATTGGGTAAATGCAGAACATTTTGGGGTTGTATTTTTGGGGAAAGGGAAAAAGAGGAAAGGACGATGAAGGATTATAGATTTATAACATTAATGTGTGCTGATTATAAGATCTTCGCAAAGGTACTAGGTAATAGGCTAAGAAGGTGGGGGGAATGGTCTTACATAAGGGACAATGCGGAATCCCAGGTAGAAGCATGGGTGTGGGTCATGGTCAAATTAGGGATTTATTGAGGGGTGAAGGAGGGGGTGTTGAGTATCGGTTGGAGTGGGGCCCCAGTAGTGTTGACAGGAGAGTTGTTGTATCATGAGGAGGAGGGTTTTGGGAATGAATTAGTAGGGTGGGTAGAGACTCTTTTGCGAGGCCAAGGTTCGGATACAGATAAATGGTAAAATTGGAATTGAGGTGCCTATGGATAAGGGTTTAAAAACAGGGCTGCCCCTTGTCCCAGGTATTGTTTCTTGCGAAGACCCCTTTTATCGTTTATTTTCCCGGAGGAAGGGCTGAGGGGACGGAAGGGGATGTAGGGATAGTTGGATATGTGGATGATACTACTGTACTAGTGAGAAAATGTAGAGGAGTTAGTGAATGGGGGCGTTTTGTGGAGATTTTTAAGCACTGGGATGAAAGTAAACATAAATCAAATGTTGGAGGTGGTGGGGGGGGGGGGAGGCTTGGGGGAGGGCAGGGGTGGGCAAAGTGGAACAGGTGAAGATTTGTGGGGTGGTTCCGGGCAGACCCGGTGGAGGCCCGGGGGGGGTTAATGCAGAGGTGGTAGAAAGGAGGCTTTAAGTGTTGGGTGGATGGCAGCCTGGGGACATCCTTGCCCCTCAGGAGGGTGGTGATCGTTAATTCTTAATTTTTTAGTAAACTGTGGCATGTGGGGCGGTGTTCCCCATTATTTTTGAGGATGTGAAGGAATTGCAGAGAAAGGCATTATTTATGGGGTTTGGGAGGGGTGGTTAAGTAAGGAAGTGGTAATGGCGAGGGTTTTCGTCAAGGAGGTTTGGGGCTCATCCTGTTAGCGGCGTCTGCAGGGGTGTTTACATTAAGCATCGAACCTCAGGGTGGGGGGGGGGTGTAAGGGGGTTGGGAGCGAGTAGGATTGAATACTATGTTTGTTTGGTTCAGTCATTTATAATTGTGTTGTTATTGTTGTTGTTGTTATGGAGCGGCTTTGGAGAGCACATTGTTATGGTTACTGAGCATTTCAATAACCTACAAAACTCCAGGTAGGACGGGATGGGATCATCAGAGCCAAGGGGTAGTGGGCCCAATGTGGCCTGAAAGTAGGGGATATTGCCGCCGAGGAAAATTGCAGCAAAACGGTATAAAGCAGAACGGGCAGCATGGCAGCACAAGGAAGGTTGGAACCTTCGACCCCGAAGATTTCTTTGGGCTTTTTGGCTAAGCTTGTTGGAAGCCAATTTCGCTCACTTAGGAATTAAAGAGCAAGATAACAAGAGGAATTTTTGCTAGTGTCCTGGGATCAGAAACTTACGTGTTTTAGGTAATTTTGTGCACCAGATTTACCACACACGAAGCGTTACGACGACTTGGTCGTGGCACTGAAAAGTTATTATGCAGTGAAACCAGCCTACCACCCAGTTTGTTGGCTTTTCAGCAGAGGGAAAAACGGGTGAGTCCTTGCATAATTTTCGGGAATAAAAGCATTGGCTGTGAACTGTACCTTTGGGGGACAATTTAACCCCAAGTGAGGGACCAGTTGTTTATGGCGGTGGTGGATGAAGTGTATTTTCCTCACCTAGTTGCAGAAAATTTGGATTTGCAAAGTGTGGTCTGCAAAACTTTTGACAAACTTTTGAACTTGGGAACAGGCATTTGTTCAGATCAGAACTCTGCTCCTGCGGTACAAGTGATTAATGCTGTGAAATGTAAACATTGTGGGTTCCAGAAACAGTAGTAGTACTTGTAGGTTTAAAGTTTTTCTGTAATAATGCAAAAAAAACCACTTGAGAAGGTGTGTAGAGAGAAATCTTCAAAAGTTTTCCCCTTTGGCTGTATCAAATCAGTATTGACAAAAAAAAAGGACAGCAAGGACACAGCAGTAACCTAGATATCCTAGAACAAAGCCAGTTAAGGTGCTGGATGGCGGTGATAGTTCAGAGGATGAGGAAGTGATGAGCATATGCCTTAAAAGGATAGTGTGTTTTCCATGAAGGCAGAGAAATATGGGTTTATCATTAACAATCAACAGATACCTTTTGAGATTGACAGTGGGGCGAAAAAATCTCGACTTTATCCAAAGACTGGGTAGAGGGTAAGGGGCCCCTTGAACCATGTTCTGGAGGGTAAATGTATATGATAATTGGAAAATAAACCTTCTGGGACAGGTGGTTTTGCCGAAAGATAAATAACTTAGAGGTGTCACAAGTGTTTTATGTGTGAAATCCAAAAAAAGAACTTGTGGGGAAAGACCTCATGAAAAAGGTAGGGTTTACCTTGCTGGATTGGATGAATCTACCAAAATTAACAAACTGACAGTGCTGAAGAAATGTTAGATAATTTTAGGGTAGATTCTAGTAAACCTATCTCCAGCATCGGCACAAATTCATGTGAAAAGTGATGTTGTTCCTAAGTTTGTGAAAGAAAAACCAAACCATTTTTTCACAAAGAAATGATTGAGAAAAATTAGAAAAACTAGTGCAGAAAGGCATTTTGAGCCTATACCATAGTGAATGGTGTAGAAACTTGTTTTGGACTGCCTCCTTGTAAGTTGCACTCTGGGCAAGCACTGTTGACTGACCGACACTCTGAGACACTTTTCTCAGACTTACAAGTGGCTATGGTACAAATTTCTAGCTGATTGCAGTAAGGGGAATCCCCTGCCTACACAATACTAGAAGGAGATTACTTGGAAAAAGGGTGGCTATGTGTCCTGGTCTTCCTTATATATAACCCTCCTAACACCATGTGCAGTGAAGAAACTTTGTCTTAAAAGATGGTTAATTAGTGTCCTGTCTGCACCTCAGAGTTCCCTGGTTCCTTGGGAAACCCTTGAGTAATATGTAAGTAACACTAGCTTCCAGACTTGAACTTAAGAGACGACGCTGTTACATACCAACACTAAGTCGTCCCTCCGCCTAAGACCCACAGATAACTCACTAACGTTTCCCCAGAAAACTGGCCAGATACTGAAGAAAGAAAGCCTATCTTACTGTGACAGGGTCTGGATGAAGGCAGATGTCCACGGTACTTCCGGGATCTCCTCCGTGGCCCCAGGACAGATGTTGGGTCACGTGGGGGTGGTGTCTATCTCAGCACGTCTAGCTCATGTGGAGTCTGGTCTGGGAAGGTCGTAGGTCATATCCTGACCACCACACTGCCTAGATTCGTGTGGGCTGCCAGTTGTCTCTAGCTAACATAACTTAATGCTTGCCTATTCAGGCCTATAACTACCTATATTAGGGTCAGGCTTCACTATTAATACTAACGTTGCCTTAATAATCTTACTATTAGTTTCTATCTGTACAAACTTGCCTAGGTGTTCCTAGGTGGATAAAACCTATCAATTAAATATATACACAATAGTCACCGTCATCAGCTGGGTGTGCGTATGTTTTGTTGGGTGTGTGGGTTTATAAACTCTGAGGGCCGATCCACGGTATGTAAGGCTTTTGACTCCTTACCCTGTGGAACCTTTAGTGACTAAAAAAGTTTCCACAAATGGTCTGTACCTATTGTGCCAGTACTGAAGGCTGACTGTAAGTCTATGAGAATATGTGGATTTTAAATATGTAAATCAACAAATTCATTTGAAAGATATCCTTTACCCAGGATTGAGGAATTATTGTCTGTAGTGGGTAAAGGTAAAATATTTACAAAATTAGATTTAAAGGATGCTTATTTACAGATACCTGTAGATGAGAGGAGCCAACATCTTTTAATTAATACCCACAGGGGACTTTTTAAATATAAGAGATTACCGTTTGGAATTTCCTCATCTGGTATTTTCCAGAAATTTATTTCCCAATTGTTTGTTAACCTGGATGGGGTAGCATCCTATTTAGATGATATCATAATATGTGGTGCCACGGAAGTTGAGCATGATGTCAGACTCAGGCAGGTGTTGAGTATTTTAAAAGAGCATAATGTAGTACTGAATAAGGATAAGTCAGTGTTGAAAGCCAGATTGAATATTTGGGGTATGAAATTTCAGGGAAGGTATTAAACCTTCTCAGAATGTGGAGAGGCTCTTGTGAATTTACCTTCACCTACGTCCGTAGGAGAAGTTCAGTCCTTTGTGGGGATGGTGACATATTATTGTAAATTTATTAAGAACTTTACTTTAATTTTGGCACCACTATGATTTGTTAAAAAAGGGGCTACATTTGGTGGTCTTCAGTGGAAGAGGAAGCTGTTCAAAGGATTAAAAACAATTAATGTGTTCAGTTTTGTTGACTAATTTTACAGGAGAGCATCCATTAATAATTGAGGTTGATGTTTCTTCTGTGGGTATTGGATTGTGTTAATCCAGGTAGTAAATGGCCAGGAAAAACCTGTGTATTTTGCCAGTAAGAAACTTCCAGCAGAACAGAATTATTCTCAACTTGATAAAGAAGGTCTAGCTTTGGTGTATGCTGTTAAGAAATTCAGATATTTTTGCTAGGGAGAAAGTTTGTTGCTCGCACAGATCATAAACCATTGCTAGGGTTGTTTGGAAAAGGAAACATATTCCAGTAAATGCAAATGCCATAATTCAGCGTTGGGCTCTGTTATTAGCTCAGTATGATTATGAGTTGTCATTCAAGGTTGGTAAGGAAAATGTTATTGCAGATGCATTTAGTAGATTACATATTGAAGATCACAGCTTAGAATCAGGTATACCTTCGGAATATGTGAGATTAGTAGAGTTCCTCGATTTCAAACACTTATCATTTGACAAAATCAAGAGGAAACTGGGATAGATGCTGTATTATCCCAAGTAGTAAATAATGTTAAATATGGATGGTGTAAAAACAAAGTATTTTTATCTGATTATAATTCAGTCAAATCAGATCTGACTGTTCATGATAATGTATTATTGTATAGGAACAGAGTGGTAGTGCCTGTAAAGTTGAGATGTAAGGTATTGGAGCATCTGCATATAGGTCATAATGGTATCAATGCTATGAAAGCAGAAGCTAGGCAGTGGGTCTGGTGGCCAAAGATGGACCAAGATATTGCAGAAGTGACAAAGAGTTGTCCCATTTGTTTTCAGAATTTTAAGCCAATTTCATCCCCTGTCCTATCTTGGCCCAGCACTGGGAAACCATGGTCTAGAGTGCATATAGACTATGCAGGTCCAGTTGAGGGCAAATATTTTTTGGTAATTGTGGATTCCTTTTCAAAATTCTTAGATGTGCATGTAACTAGTTCCATGACATACACAGTTGCTACTGAGTTACTGAGGAAATCCTTTTGTAATTTTGGGTTACCAGACATAGTTGTGTCAGATAATGCGGCTTACTTTGTATCACAAGAGCTGGAAGCCTTCTTCAGTAAGAATAGTATTGAACATATTACTCCAGCCCCATACCATCCAGCATCAAATGGTCTGGCAGAAAGAGCGGTAAGGACATTGAAGGAAGGTTTACACAAGTTTACAATAGGTTCTCTCAATACCAGATTATGTAGGTTCTTATATAACCATAGGAAAACTGTTCATTCCTCCACTAATAAGACACCAGCAAAAATGATGTTTCATAGGAATTTCAAAGTCCCTGTATCGGCTGTCAAATGTCATGTTAAAGAGGACAATTCATTGCATAACATGCCTGCTGGTGACCTTCAAGGAGTAGTGAAGCAATTTAAAGTTGATGATGCTGTGTATGCAAGGAACTTTGGGAAAGGTGACCCTTGGGTAGAAGGGAAAATTGTGGAGGTATTAGGGTTAGGAATTACAAAGTGTTAATTAGATGTTACATCGCCTGCCGAGTCTTTTGCTTTCATAGGGAGTGACTCTTGTGTGCAAGTTTGGTACTAATCCCTCAGAATTTTCCACGTGTATATAATAATGTATCTCCGGCCTGCGTTCTAGGGAGTATAGGTTTAGGAACTTCAAGCGTTCCCAGTAATTAAGGTGGTTTATCGCAGTTATGAGTGACGTGAAGGTTCTCTGCACATTTTCTAGGTCAGCAATTTCACCTGCCTTGAAAGGTGCAGTTAGTGTCGAAGTATTCCAGCCTAGATAGAACAAGCGACCTGAAAAGTATCAACATGGGCTTGGTATCCCTGGTTTTGAAGGTTCTCATTATCCATCCTGTCATTTTTCTAGCAGATGCAATTGCTACGGTGTTATGGTCCTTGAAGGTGAGATCCTCTGACATGATCACTCCCATGTCTTTGACATTAGTTTTCGCTCTATTGTGTGGTTGGAATTTGTTTTGTACTCCGATGAGATTTTAATTTCTTCACGTTTTCCGTATCTGAATAATTGAAATTTCTCATCATTGAACTTCATATTGTTTTCTGCAGCCCATTTAAAGATTTGGTTTATGTCTGCTCGGAGTCTTGCAGTGTCTTCAACGGTGGACACTGTCATACAGATTTGGGTGTCATCTGCAAAGGAAAACACGGCACTGTGGCTTATATCCCTGTCTATGTCCAATATGAAGATGAGGAACAGGATGGGAGCGAGTACTGTGTAGCCGCCTCAGACTTTACTCTGTTGACTACTACTCTTTGTGTTCTACTTGTTAGGAAATTATAGATCCATCTACCAACTTTTCCTGTAATTCCTTTATCACGCATTTTGTGTGCTATTACACCATGGTCACATTTGTCAAAGGCTTTTGCAAAGTCTGTGTATATAACATCTGCATTCTGTTTGTCTTCTAGAACATCCAGAACCTTGTCGTAGTGGTCCAGTAGTTGGGACAGACAGGAGCGACCTGCTCTTAACCCATGCTGCCCTGGGTTGTGTAATTGATGGGTATCTATATGAGTGGCGGTATTGCTTCTTAGAACCCTTTCAAAGATTTTTATGATATGGGACATTAGTGCTATTGGTCTGTAGTTCTTTGCTATTGCTTTACTGCTGCCTTTGTGGAGCGGGGTTATGTCTGTTGTTTTTAGTAACTGCGGGACGATCCCAGTGTCCATGCTTCCTCTCCATAGGATGTTAAAAGCATGTGATAGGGGCTTCTTGCAGTTCTTGATGAACACAGAGTTCCATGAGTCTGGGCCTGGAGCAGAGTGCATAGGCTTGTCATTTTGCCTTTTCGAAGTCATTTGGCGTCGTGGTAATGTCAGATTGGCATGCAACTGCCATCCTGTGGGCGGTAGTCAAAAAGATTACTGAGGTACATAAGGGGTCCAGGGTCTGGGCCACAGTTTCCAAAACTGAACAAGTTACAAACCAGGAGTTGACCTGGAGAGAGTTCTGAGGGTCAAAGCCTCCGCAGCCCCGTCTGTGACCAGGCCTCATGGTGGATCAGGTCCTGGTCAACCAGGCTGTTACTGCTGGCCACACGCATTCCAACGTACGAACCACAGCCCGGCTGGTCATGTACCGATTTTAGGTGGGTGCCAGTGCCTGCATGAAGACAGCCAGGGGTCTATTGGTAATCTCAATTATGTATGCTGGGAGGCAGTTGAACAGTCCTGGGCCCCTGACACTTATTGTGTTGTCTCTCAACGTGCTACTGGCACCCCTGTTTTTCATTGGGGGGATGTTACATCGTCTGCCGAGTCTTTTGTTTTCGTAGGGAGTGACTCTCATGTGCAAGTTTGGTACTAATTCCTCTAGGATTTTCCAAGTGTATATAATAATGTATCTCTCCCACCTGCGTTCTAGGGAGTACACGATAAGGAATTTCAAGCGTTCCCAGTAATTGAGGTGGTTTATTGCAGTTATGTGTGCCGTGAAGGTTCTCTGCACATTTTCTAGTTCAGCAATTTCACCTGCTTTGAAAGGTGCAGTTAGTATGCAGCAATATTCCAGCCTAGATAGAACAAGCGACCTGAAAAGCGTCATCATGGGCTTGGTATCCCTGTTTTTGAAGGTTCTCATTATCCATCCCGTCATTTTTCTAGCAGATGCGATTGTTACAGTGTTGTGGTCCTTGAAGGTGATATCCTCTGACATAATCATTCCCAGGTCTTTGACAATAGTTTTTCGCTCTATTGTGTGGTTGGAATTTGTTTTATACTCCGAGGAAATTTTAATTTCCTCACGTTTTCCAAATTGGAGTAATTGAAATTTCTCATCATTAAACTTCACATTGTTTTCTGCAGCCCATTTAAAGATTTGGTTGATGTCTGCTTTGAGTCTTGCTATAGGTTTAAGTACCGTGTGAAATAACAAGTTTTTAGTTTAATATCTTTATTATGCACCCCATACCCATCCTGTGGACGGTAGTCAAAAGATTACAGAGGTACATAATGGTTCCAGGGACTGGACCTCAAAGTTTGATAACTGAGCAAGTTACAAAGGTAATGAACTCGGGTAGATCTGGTCACAATCATGACAAGTTACAAAGGTATTTACAGATTACAGAGGTATATAATGGGTCCAGAGACTGGGCCCCAAAGGTTTGTTAGCTGAACAAGGTACAAAGGTAATTAATTCACTGGTTACAAGGTAATGAATCATGTAAGTAAGTAAATTTACTTACGTTTATACATGGTTGCAATCATGAACAAATTATAAAGTAATGATCAATCTATTAGTCTACACCCGGCCACAACTGTAATGAGTTATTGGTGCAAATATTATAGGCAGAGGAGAGGTTTGTCCCCAAGGGAAACAGAAGTAATGGGAAGACCAGAACGAGTCCTTGGTTCTCCCAAAGTTGTAGGGAGGCAAAAACTAAGTGCACTAGAGAATGGAAAAAGTACATAAGACAAAGGACCCTGGAAAATAAAGAGATTAGCCGAAGAGCCAGAAACGAATATGCACAGGTAAGAAGTGAAGCATAGCGACAATACGAAAATGATATAGCATTAAAAGTCAAGTCTAACCCAAAGCTGTTGTATAGCCACATCAGGAGGAAAACAACAGTCAAGGACCAGGTAATCAGGCTGAGGAAGGAAGGAAGGTGGGGAGTTCACAAGAAACGACCAAGAGGTATGTGAGGAGCTCAACATGAGATTTAAAGAAGTATTTACAGAGGAGACAGGAAGGATTCTAGGAATTCAGAATAGGGAGGTATACCAACAAGTGCTGGATGATATACACACAACCGAGGAGGAGGTGACGAAGCTGCTATGTGAACTCGATACCTTAAAAGCGGTGGGACCGGACAGCATTTATCTGTGGGTCCTTAGAGAAGGAACAGAGATGTTGAGTGTGCCACTAACAAAAATCTTCAACACATCCATTGAAACTGGGCAACTACCTGAGGTGTGGAAGATGACAAATGTAGTCCCAATTTTTAAGAAAGGAGACAGACACGAGGCATTAAACTACAGACCTGTGTCACTGACGTGTATAGTATGCAAAGTCATGGAGAAGATCATCAGGAGGAGAGTGGTGGAGCACCTAGAAAGACACAAGCTTATAAACGACAACCAGCACGGTTTCAGGGAAGGAAAATCCTGTGTCACAAGCCTACTGGAGTTTTATGACAAGGTAACAGAAGTAAGACACGAGAGAGAGGGGTGGATAGACTGCATTTTCTTAGACTGCAAGAAGGCGTTCGACACAGTTCCTCACAAGAGGTTAATGCAATAGCTAGAGGATCAGGCATAAAGCATTGCCACGTGTACTCACCTATTTGTACTCACCTATTTGTGGTTGCAGGGGTCGAGTCATAGCTAATGGCCCCGCCTCTTCACTGATTGCTACTAGGTCCTCTCACTCCCTGCTCCATGAGCTTTATCAAACCTCGTTTTAAAACTATGTATGGTTCCTGCCTCCACTACGTCACTTTCTAGATTATTCCACTTCCTGACAAGTCTATGACTGAAGAAATACTTCCTAACATCCCTTTGACTCATAGGAGTCTTCAACTTCCAATTGTGACCCTTTGTTTCTGTGTCCCCTCTCTGGAACATCTTGTCTCTGTCCACCTTATCTATTCCTCACAGTATTTTATATGTCGTTATGTTGTGTATGTATGTGTGTTAGTTACCATTTTGTCCTACGCGCATGTCGATTGAAAACTGGACCTGTTGTATGTGCGTGTGTACTCACCTAATTGTGGTTACAGGGGTCGAGACTCAGCTCCTGGCCCCGCCTCTTCGTTGTCCGTTACTGGGTCTCCGCTCTCCCTGCTCCATGAGCTTTATCATACCTTGTCTTAAAAATATGTATGGTTCCCGCTTCCATTATATAGTTTGCTAGACTATTCCACTTCCTAACTACTCTATAACTGAAGAAGTGCCGTGTGTATGTACTCACCTAGTTGTGGTTGCAGGGGTCGAGTCAAAGCTCCTGGCCCCTCCTGGCCCCGTATGTGTGTGTGTGTGTGTGTGTGTGTGTGTGTGTGTGTGTGTGTGTGTGTGTATGTGTGTGTGTATGTGTGTGTGTATATGTATGTGTGTGTGTGTGACCCAACAATTAAAATTTGCACCAATAACTCATTACAGTTGTGACTGGGTGTAGACTAGTGAATTGTTCATTACTTTATAATTTGTTCATGATTGTAACCATGTATAAACGTAAGTAAGTAAATTTACTTACATGATTCATTACCTTTGTAGCTTGTGAGTTCATTACCTTTGTAACTTGTGAGTTCATTACCTTTGTAACTTGTGAGTTCATTACCTTTGTAGCTTGTGAGTTCATTACCTTTGTAACTTGTGAGTTCATTACCTTTGTAACTTGTGAGTTCATTACCTTTGTAACTTGTTAGTTCATTACCTTTGTAACTTGTGAGTTCATTACCTTTGTAACTTGTGAGTTCATTACCTTTGTAACTTGTGAGTTCATTACCTTTGTAACTTGTTAGTTCATTACCTTTGTAACTTGCTCAGCTATCAAACTTTGAGGTCCAGTCCCTGGACCCATTATGTACCTCTGTAATCTTTTGACTACCGCCCACAGGATGGGTATGGGGGTGACTACCTCCCACAGGATGGGTATGGGGTGACTACCGCCCACAGGATGGGTATGGGGTGACTACCTCCCACAGGATGGGTATGGGGTGACTACCGCCCACAGGATGGGTATGGGGTGACTACCGCCCACAGGATGGGTATGGGGTGACTACCTCCCACAGGATGGGTATGGGGTGACTACCGCCCACAGGATGGGTATGGGGTGACTACCGCCCACAGGATGGGTATGGGGTGACTACCGCCCACAGGATGGGTATGGGGTGACTACCGCCCACAGGATGGGTATGGGGTGACTACCACCCACAGGATGGGTATGGGGTGCATAATAAAGATATCAAACTAAAAACTATCAGGCACACGTAACAGGAAAGACACTACAATGGATCAGAGAATATCTGACAGGGAGGCAACAACGAGTCATGGTACGTGACGAGGTGTCAGAGTGGGCACCTGTGACGAGTGGGGTTCCACAAGGGTCAGTCCTAGGACCTGTACTGTTTTTGGTATATGTGAATGACATAACGGAAGGGATAGACTCAGAAGTGTTCCTGTTTGCAGATGATGTGAAGTTAATGAGAAGAATTAAATCAGTCGAGGATCAGGCAGGAATACAAAGAGACCTGGACAGGCTACAAGCCTGGTCCAGTAACTGGCTCCTTGAATTTAACCCTGCCAAATGTAAAGTCATGAAGATCAGGAAAGGGCAAAGAAGACCGCAGACAGAGTATAGTCTAGGTGGCCAAAGACTGCAAACCTCACTCAAAGAAAAAGATCTTGGGGTGAGTATAATACCGAGCACATCTCCTGAGGCACACATTGGCTAGCGCTCTTGCTTCACGCACGGAGAGCCCGGGTTCAATTCCCGGCGGGGCCAAAACATTTCGAAGTGTTTCGTTACACACAGACACACACATACATACAACAGGCCTAGTGTCTAATCGACATGTGCCTAGGACAAAATGGTAACTAACATTAATCAGATAACTGCTGCAGAATACGGGCGGCTGGCAAACCTAAGAATAGCGTTCCAATACCTCACTAAGGAATCGTTCAAGACTCTGTACACCATATACGTCAGGCCCATACTGGAGTATGCAGCACCAGTTTGGAACCCACACCTGGTCAAGCACGTCAGGAAACTAGAGAAAATGCAAAGGTTTGCAACAAGACTAGTCCCAGAGCTAAGGGAATTGTCCTACGAAGAAAGGTTAAGGGAAATCGGCCTGACGACACTAGAGGACAGGAGGGTTAGGGGAGACATGATAACGACATATAAAATACTGCGAGGAATAGATAAGGTGGACAGAGACAAGATGTTCCAGAGAGGGGACACAGAAACAAGGGGTCACAATTAGAAGTTGAAGACTTCTAGGAGTCAAAGGGATGTTAGGAAGTATTTTTTCAGTCATAGAGTTGTCAGGAAGTGGAATAGCCTAGAAAGTGACGTAGTTTACCTGGAGAGAATTCCAGGGGTCAACGCCCCTGCGGCCCGGTCTGTGACCAGGCCTCCTGTTGGACCAGAGCCTAATTAACCAGGCTGTTACTGCTGGCCGCATGCAGTCCAACGTACGAACCACAGCCTGGCTGGTCAGGTACCGACTTTAGGTGCCTGTCCAGTGCCTGCTTGAAGACAGCCAGGGGTTTGTTGGTAATCCCCCTGATGTATGCTGGGAGGCAGTTGAACAATCTTGGGCCCCTGACACTTATTGTGTTGTCCCTCAACGTGCTAGTGGCACCCCTGCTCTTCATTGGGGGGATGTTACATCGCCTGCCGAGTCTTTTGCTTTCGTAGGGAGTGATTTTTGTGTGCAAATTTGGTACTAAACCCTCGAGAATTTTCCATGTGTATATAATAATGTATCTCTCCCGCCTGCATTCTAGAGAGTACAGGTTTAGGAACTTCAAGCGTTCCCAGTAGTTGAGGTGGTTTATCGCACTTATGCGTGCGGTGAAGGTTCTCTGCACATTTTCAAGGTCAGCAATTTCACCCGCCTTGAAAAGTGCAGTTAATGTGCACCAATATTCCAGCCTAGATAGAACAAGCGATCTGTAAAGTGTCAACATGGGCTTGGCATCCCTGGTTTTGAAGGTTCTCATTATCCATCCTGTCATTTTTCGAGCAAACGCAATTGCTACTTTGTTATGGTCCTTCAAGGTGAGATCCTCTGACATGATCACTCCCAGGTCTTTGACATTAGTTTTTCGCTCTATTGTGTGGTTGGAATTAGTTTTGTACTCTGTTGAGATTTTAATTTCTTCACGTTTTCCGTATCTGAATAATTGAAATTTCTCATCATTGAACTTCATATTGTTTTCTGCAGCCCATTTAAAAAACATATGCAACACTTGGGTATCTTTATTGAGGAAACGTTTCGCCACCCAGTGGCTTCATCAGTCCATACAAAGGAGAATCGTGAAGAACAGGAGGAGAATGAGGTGGTCAGTCCCTCAACCTTGAGTCGATGTTGTCAGTCCATCAATCTTGAATAGAATACAACATATGAGCGTAGAGGAAGCTTATATACTGTAGACAGGAGAGGTGCAGCAGTTGTAGGAGGTGTCACATTTGTCCAATGTGGAAGTAGGTCGTGCCCAAGGAATAGGCAAGCGAAGAAATCCCTGTATTAAGATACCAAGATGTTGCAGTGTCAGACAGGATGTGAATGAATGGTTCAGAGAACCGACGAGTTGGTAAATTAGACACATATGCAACACTTGGGTATCTTTATTGAGGAAACGTTTCGCCACACAGTGGCTTCATCAGTCCATACGATTCTCCAGACTTTACAACATAAACACAAAATCTGAGTCATACACTTATGACATGAGCTCACCATCACCACCAACTCCATAAGACGATTACCAATATCTAAGAACATTCATCTCAAAACCACTGAAATCACCAGAAACTAAGATCAACGTCAACTAACACGCATTTTTATACACATTCTCTCAAAACATTATAACCAAGATCACTGAAACTATGAATACTTTTACTAAGATCACATTTTTCACGTTTCGCAACTCCATATCATATTCACCGTTATCTAATAACACTTAGGACAAGACACTTTGATCACCAAAACTAAGATCACTAATCTCAAAACCACTAAGATCGCAGCTCACACACAATTTTTTACACTTTCCCTCAAAATACTACATCCAATAACACCCATTTTTATACACATCCCCTCAAATCACTATAACCAAGACGATTATCAATTCTATGATCACACTCAATTGGTGACCTTGAAAATGTGCAGAGAACCTTCACCGCACGCATAAGTGCGATAAACCACCTCAACTACTGGGAACGCTTGAAGTTCCTAAACCTGTACTCTCTAGAACGCAGGCGAGAGAGATACATTATTATATACACATGGAAAATTCTCGAGGGATTAGTACCAAACTTGCACACAAAAATCACTCCCTACGAAAGCAAAAGACTCGGCAGGCGATGTAACATCCCCCCAATGAAGAGCAGGGGTGCCACTAGCACGTTGAGGGACAACACAATAAGTGTCAGGGGCCCAAGATTGTTCAACTGCCTCCCAGCATACATCAGGGGGATTACCAACAAGCCCCTGACTGTCTTCAAGCAGGCACTGGACAGGCACCTAAAGTCGGTACCTGACCAGCCAGGCTGTGGTTCGTACGTTGGACTGCATGCGGCCAGCAGTAACAGCCTGGTTGATCAGGCTCTGGTCCAGTATGAGGCCTGGTCACAGACCGGGCCGCAGGGTCGTTGACCCCTGGAATTCTCTCCAGGTAAACTCCAGGAAAACACATTTCAAAACCATTAAGATAACAAAAAACACTCATTTTTATAAACATTCACACAAAAATTACGACTACCAACACCATAACATGTTTTACTAATATCTAAGATCACTATAACAAAGACCATTTATAAATTCTATGACCCCACTACTAAAATCACAGAAAATATTTCCACAAAAATCACGACCACCAACTCAATATCATATTTACCATTATCTAAGAACACTCATCTCAAAACCACTAAGATCACAGAAATCACTCATTTTATAAACTTCTACATAAAAATCACGTCCACCAACACCATAACACCTTTACCAATATCTAAGATCACTTAGGACAAGACACACTGATCAATAAAACATCACACATTTTATACACATTCCCTCAAAACATTATAACCAAGAACACTAAAACTAACACCACTCATCTCAAAACAACCCAAAACTAAGACATACATATCCAACTATGACAAACATGACCACTATAACATGCACACCAAACTTATACACGATATAATCACAACAAATTTAAGACATGAGACATACACACCAAAACTAAAATATACACCTCCAACTAAGACATAACATGATAATATACACACAAAAAAATTTCATATCACCAACACTTATCCACTAACTCATACATGACATGATCACAACAAATTTAAGACTTGTGTCATTACCAATACTAAGACACACACCTCCAACTAAGACATAACATGAGCATAAAAATTTAAAAAGCCATGATCGACATCAACTAAAATATCTAATGTGCACAAAAAAAAAAAATATATAGCTCAACTACCAACTAAGACATGATATGATCAACCAAAAACTAAGTCATGTTTACTCTGATCAACCAAAAACTAAAATACTTGCATATGATCACCACCATCTAAGACACATCATGAACACCAGAACTAACCCACAGACATCAACTAAGACATATCATGAACACCATAAATAAGACACAAACACTGCAATTATGTCATGACATGATCACTATAGTAAGATCATATTAACTAATCACCATATCACACTTAAGACACATAAAACCATAATTTTTACACACACAAAAAAATCAACCAACAAAACCAATAATTGTTCACAAAAACTAGATATACAAACACTCAACTGATATATACCCTAAAACATGAACACAAGAAATACTACTCACAATCACATAAGAAATTTGAACACAAAAATATGCATAATCATCGAAGATATGACAACTAATCACCATTACACAAAAAATAAATAAACTTTCATTCACTTAAGTCATATGAAAACATATACATATGACATATGAAGACCAAATTTGACACAAATTGCATGAGCATTACACCAATACCACTAAATCATGTACACTTATACCATGACAACCAATAATGTAAAACACTACTCGAGCACCATCATGAACACTAAATCTGTTCATGAACACTTAAGACATACAAGGTCCATAACATTGTATCAATCGCATCTGCTAGAAAAATGACAGGATGGATAATGAGAACATTCAAAACCAGGGATGCCAAGCCAATGATGACACTTTACAGATAGCTTGTTCTATCTAGGCTGGAATATTGCTGCACACTAACTGCACCTTTCAAGGCGGGTGAAATTGCTGACCTTGAAAATGTGCAGAGAACCTTCACCGCACGCATAAGTGCGATAAACCACCTCAACTACTGGGAACGTTTGAAGTTCCTAAACCTGTACTCTCTAGAATGCAGGCGGGAGAGATACATTATTATATACACATGGAAAATTCTCAAGGGATTAGTACCAAACTTGCACACAAAAATCACTCCCTACGAAAGCAAAAGACTCAGCAGGCGATGTAACATCCCCCCAATGAAGAGCAGGGGTGCCACTAGCACGTTGAGGGACAACACAATAAGTGTCAGGGGCCCAAGATTGTTCAACTGCCTCCCAGCATACATCAGGGGGATTACCAACAAACCCCTGGCTGTCTTCAAGCAGGCACTGGACAGGCACCTAATGTCGGTACCTGACCAGCCAGGCTGTGGTTCATACGTTGGACTGCATGCGGCCAGCAGTAACAGCTTGGTTGATCAGGCTCTGGTCCAAAATGAGGCCTGGTCAAGGACCGGGCCGCGGGGGCGTTGACCCCTGGAATTCTCTCCAGGTAAACTCCAGCACCTTTCAAGGCAGGTGAAATTGTTGACCTAGAAAATGTACAGAGAACCTTCAGATTAGATTTTGCCACCGAAGTGGCTAGTTTATTGTGCAGCCCATATCCATCCTGTGTATGGTAGTGCAAGAGCATATGGATACACAAAAGGCCTAGGAACTATGCCCCAAGGGTTAACAATTGTACATATGGATTTATATCTACATTTCACTTATCTGTTACAAGCAAAATTAGGGAATTTGCTTAGTATATCTGGTATCATATTTTCTTTAATAAGATATCTTGACATGTCACATAGGTTATTATACTGTCTATCTTTATATTCCTCAATAAGTGGACAATTCAGCACATAGTGTTCAAGACAGTGACCATATGCCTGATCACATAATTTGCATTTAGTTTGATCATCATCTGTGTATCTCCCAAACTGCCAGAAGTACTTGTAGCCAAGCCTAAGCCTGGCCACTACAACATCAGTCAGTACTTGTAGCCAAGCCTAAGCCTGGCCACTACAACATCAGTCAGTACTTGTAGCCAAGCCTAAGCCTGGCCACTACAACATCAGTCAGTACTTGTAGCCAAGCCTAAGCCTGGCCACTACAACATCAGTCAGTACTTGTAGCCAAGCCTAAGCCTGGCCACTACAACATCAGTCAGTACTTGTAGCCAAGCCTAAGCCTGGCCACTACAACATCAGTCAGTGTTCACATTATAAGTTGCTCCATAAACATACTTATCTACATTCATGTTATCATAGTGGGTTATAGATCTACTCAGGCTTCTAACTGCATTCCTATAGCTATCATTTTCATTATTTATTTCTCTCCTAATATTATTGCTAATGCTAGACACAGATATACCAAAGTTATATTCTACATTCTCCTTCTGGGTGCTCTTCTTGGCTAACATATCAACTTTATCATGAAGGAGTAATCCAATGTGTGACGGAATCCATAGCAAATTTTTTTTTTTTACATTTTTATTAGTTCCAATACATATACACTTATAAGTCATAAACATGCAAAATACATGTTACAAATTATACAACAGCAATTATTTGATTAAGCAGAAAACTATACCCTAAAACCCTTACCTCTACCACCAGTGAACTCTTGTCCCCTTTCCCCTTATAAATAAATACAGAGTCCACAAAACATAAACCCAAATAATGAAATACAGTCCACCATAACATTGCCTCTAGTCCTAAGGATATACAGTGAATACTCATTGACGACTGCAAATAAAATTTACGGTGAGCAAAAATAAATATACATTTTACAGTTCCTAAACGTTCAATAATTACATGGTACAAATTGCACAACAGCAATTTCCTTTGATAAGCTATGCATATATCAGAAAACTATACCCCTAACCATTTATCTACAATTAGTGAACTCCCGTCCCCTTCCCCCTTATGCTTGATACAGAGTCCACAAATAACATAAACCCAAATAATTCAATACCAAGTTCACAATAACATTAGCTCTAGTTCTAATGCTATGCAGTTAACTGCAAATAAAATGTACAGTGAGCACAAAATAATATTCTACCACACCAGGTTTCCAGACTCGTTAACTCCACGGAGACTACTACCCTTGTTTCATTACCATCTCTGTACAAAGTATAGTCTACCTGGAGTCTACCTGGAGAGAATTCCAGGGGTCAACGCCCCCGCGGCCCGGTCCGCGACCAGGCCTCCTGTTGGACCAGAGCCTGATCAACCAGGCTGTTACTGCTGGCCGCACGCAGTCCAACGTACGAACCACAGCCCGGCTGATCAGGTACCGACTTGAGGTGCCTGTCCAGTGCCTGCTTGAAGACAGCCAGGGGTTTGTTGGTAATCCCCCTGATGTATGCTGGGATTATTATTATTATTATAATCAAATAGAAGCGCTAAACCACAGGGGTTATGTATGCTGGGAGGCAGTTGAACAATCTTGGGCCCCTCACACTTATTGTGTTGTCCCTCAACGTGCTAGTGGCACCCCTGCTCTTCATTGGGGGATGTTACATCGCCTGCCGAGTCTTTTGCTTTCGTAGTGAGTGATTTTTGTGTGCAAGTTTGGTACTAATCCCTCGAGAATTTTCCATGTGTATATAATAATGTATCTCTCCCGCCTGCGTTCTAGAGAGTACAGGTTTAGGAACTTCAAGCGTTCCCAGTAGTTGAGGTGGTTTATCGCACTTATGCGTGCGGTGAAGGTTCTCTGCACATTTTCAAGGTCAGCAATTTCACCCGCCTTGAAAGGTGCAGTTAGTGTGCAGCAATATTCCAGCCTAGATAGAACAAGCGATCTGTAAAGTGTCAACATGGGCTTAGCGTCCCTGGTTTTGAAGGTTCTCATTATCCATCCTGTCATTTTTCGAGCAGATGCAATTGCTACATTGTTATGGTTCTTGAAGGTGAGATCCTCTGACATGATCACTCCCAGGTCTTTGACATTAGTTTTTCGCTCTATTGTGTGGTTGGAATTAGTTTTGTACTCCGATGAAATTTTAATTTCTTCACGTTTTCCGTATCTGAGTAATTGAAATTTCTCATCATTGAACTTCATATTGTTTTCTGCAGCCCATTTAAAGATTTGGTTTATGTCTGCTTGGAGTCTTGCAGTGTCTTCAACGGTGAACACTGTCATACAGATTCGGGTGTCATCTGCAAAGGAAGACACAGTACTGTGGCTTATATCCCTGTCAATGTCTGATATGAGGATGAGGAATAGGATGGGAGCAAGTACTGTGCCTTGTGGAACAGAGCTTTTCACAGTAGCTGCCTCAGACTTTACTCTGTTGACTACTACTCTTTGTGTTCTACGTGTTAGGAAATTATAGATCCATCTACCAACTTTTCCTGTAATTCATTTATCACGCATTTTGTGTGCTATTACACCATGGTCACACTTGTCAAAGGCTTTTGCAAAATCTGTGTATATAACATCTGCATTCTGTTTATCTTCCAGAGCATCCAGGACCTTGTCGTAGTGGTCCAGTAGTTGGGACAGACAGGAGCGGCCTGCTCTGAACCCATGCTGTCCTGGGTTGTGCAATTGATGGGTATCAAGATGGGTGGCGATCTTGCTTCTTAGAACCCTTTCAAAGATTTTTATGATATGGGACGTTAGCGCAATTAGTCTGTAGTTCTTTGCTATTGCTTTACTGCCCCCTTTGTGGAGCGGGGCTATGTCTGTTGTTTTTAGTAGCTGCGGGACGATCCCAGTGTCCATGCTCCCTCTCCATAGGATGTTAAAAGCATGTGATAGGGGCTTCTTGCAGTTCTTGATGAACACGGAGTTCCATGAGTCTGGGCCTGGAGCGGAGTACATGGGCATGTCATTTATTGCCTTTTCGAAGTCGTTTGGCGTCGTGATGATGTCAGAAAGGCATGCGTCTGTCAAGTTCTGTGGCACTCTCATAAAAAAATCATTTAGGTTTTCGATTTTCAGTCTGGTTAGTGGCTCGCTAAAGACTGAGTCATACTGGGATTTAAGTAATAGTCCAAGACATCCATACCACTGTCACTACCACTCACACCATACCTAACCACTCCATGTTCCCCTGCACCAGAGGATCCGGCCAAACCCCTGCAAAAACCCCTTACTCCCCCCTCCCCCCTTGCAAACCCCCAACCTCACATTCACTCCACCACACACACATCTACTTCCAACACACTATTAATCTAGACAGTCACCCGGTCCCCCAACTGTGATGTCATCCGTCCCCTGTCCCCTAAGGGATTAACCCCCCCTATCTACCTATCTACTTATGCCTCTCCACCACACCACACCTACCCAATGCTCCACCAGTGCCTCTGTCAAGCCCTTTCAAGACCTTATCTGTCTCCCAATAAACCCTGCACACTCAATTTCCTGTACCCCTCTGAAAAGCTCGAATCCCACTCCCTCCCATATATTAAACGATTCCTGCACATAGTGCGATATATACGGGCCGCCACAGCCCCCATCCTTTCCCTAACACTCATGTCCCTTAATTTCCACGACATGCACACGAAGTCCACCATACAGTACAGTAATCCCTTTTTATCCCTATGTCTAACCCCACCCATATCCAAGTAAATAGCCCGTAACAAAGGGATACCCCCCCACCCAAACCCCTTAACACCCCTCCCATCCACCTACGAACCCCATCCAAAGTTTCACAAAAATATACTGCATGCAGAGCCGACTCCGGCAAACCACACTTCTGACATTTCCCGTCTTTCGCCAATCCCATACAGAATAAATTCTCCCGTGACGCCACTGCCCCATGTAAAAACCGAAACATCAGCTCCCGGTCCCTCGCCGGCAACCGCAGATCCCGGAACCCCTTCCATATCCCCTTCCAGTCATATACTGGATAAAGCGCCTCCCCTTCCACCATCTCCTCCCCAGCACCAAACCTCATTATAACTGTAACACTCAACCTTTGTGGCTCACTTATAACCAACAAGCACCGTAGCCAATCTCTGCACTGCCCCAGTTCCCTCTCACCCCACCACTCCCTTACTTCCCACAGCACCCCTTCCACCCCAGCCTCACCTCTCCCCCCAACCCTCCCCTCCTTACCACACAACGTTTCACATACATACACAACAATCTCCTTTCCAGCCATATTAAACCCAAACCTCCTGAAATTACCCTTTTCCTAACTATCTCCTTCCTGAGCCAATGTCTACCATGTGCCCAAATAAACTTAAATACCCTACTCTCCAATTCTTTTTTTTCTTCTTTTTTTATTTACTACAAGTACATGTACATGATATACAGGCCTAGCTGACATCAATGACATATTACTATATAGAAAGTCCCTTGTTATGCTGAGCATTTCGGGCAGATTAGGTCAGTGTCCTAGGATGCGACTCACACCAGTCGACTAACACCCAGGTACCCATTTTACTGATGGGGAACATAGACAACAGGTGTAAAGAAACACGCCCAATGTTTCTGCCCTGGCTGGGAATCGAACCCATCTTTAACATCCCAACTTAATAAAGGAAAAATGTTGGCAATATAAAATATCTTACTATATATCATGTTATTAATCGCAATGACCCTCTGCCGCAATGTTAGCTCTCCCGCTCTCCAACTATTCAACTGCTCCGTCGCACTTTTAACTACATTCCTCGAATTCACCTCTCTCGCCTCATCCCTGTCCCTCGTGTAAACAATACCACATATTTTCACCCTGTCCACAATTTTCCACCCATACCTGCTACCCAACCTGCCCCCCACCCAAGCGCCTACCTCCAACAATATGGATTTAGCTCCATTAACCCTCATGCCAGTTGCACTACAGAAAGACTTTAAGTGTATTCCTATGTTAACCAGTCCCACCTCGTGACACACTAACACCGTCGTGTCATCTAAATATCCCACCACATTTCTAATCCCCTTATCCCTCCTCCCAACCCCTTCCCATCCCCCACTAATCTGTAAAACGGAACCTGTAAGCAAGCGAAAAGGATCTGCGACAGGGGACAACCCTGTCGCAGACCCCTTTCCATCCTAACCACCCCTGCCAACCTACCATTTATTTGCACCCTCACACTTGCCCCTGCATATAACGCCCTAACCCAATCCAGCACTTCCAATCCAAACCCCTGCCTTTCCATTATTCCAAACATACTCTCACGCTCCACACTATCATATGCTCCCTTCCAATCCAGTGCAAGAATTCCTCCCTCTTCCTCTCTATCTATGAAATCTTTAATACATTCATGTCCCTCCCCCACACCCCTTCCCGGTATCCCCCCTGTCCTTCCTCAATCACCCCCCCCCTATCACCCTTTTTAATCTAGTCTACCTGGAGAGAATTCCAGGGGTCAACGCCCCCGCGGCCCGGTCTGTGACCAGGCCTCCTGTTGGACCAGAGCCTGATCAACCAGGCTGTTACTGCTGGCCGCACGCAGTCCAATGTACGAACCACAGCCCGGCTGATCAGGTACCGACTTGAGGTGCCTGTCCAGTGCCTGCTTGAAGACAGCCAGGGGTTTGTTGGTAATCCCTCTGATGTATGCTGGGAGGCAGTTGAACAATCTTGGGCCCCTCACACTTATTGTGTTGTCCCTCAACGTGCTAGTGGCACCCCTGCTCTTCATTGGGGGGATGTTACATCGCCTGCCGAGTCTTTTGCTTTCGTAGGGAGTGATTTTTGTGTGCAAGTTTGGTACTAAGCCCTCGAGAATTTTCCATGTGTATATAATAATGTATCTCTCCCGCCTGCATTCTAGAGAGTACAGGTTTAGGAACTTCAAGCGATCCCAGTAGTTGAGGTGGTTTATCGCACTTATGCGTGCGGTGAAGGTTCTCTGCACATTTTCAAGGTCAGCAATTTCACCCGCCTTGAAAGGTGCAGTTAGTGTGCAGCAATATTCCAGCCTAGATAGAACAAGCGGTCTGTAAAGTGTCAACATGGGCTTGGCATCCCTTGTTTTGAAGGTTCTCATTATCCATCCTGTCATTTTTCGAGCAGATGCAATTGCTACATTGTTATGGTCCTTGAAGGTGAGATCCTCTGACATGATCACTCCCAGGTCTTTGACATTAGTTTTTCGCTCTATTGTGTGGTTGGAATTAGTTTTGTACACCGATGAGATTTTAATTTCTTCACGTTTTCCGTATCTGAGTAATTGAAATTTCTCATCATTAAAATTCATATTGTTTTCTGCAGCCCATTTAAAGATTTGGTTTATGTCTGCTTGGAGTCTTGCAGTGTCTTCAATGGTGGACACTGTCATACAGATTCGGGTGTCATCTGCAAAGGAAGACACAGCACTGTGGCTTATATCCCTGTCAATGTCTGATATGAGGACGAGGAATAGGATGGGAGCAAGTACTGTGCCTTGTGGAACAGAGCTTTTCACAGTAGCTGCCTCAGACTTTACTCTGTTGACTACTACTCTTTGTGTTCTACGTGTTAGGAAATTATAAATCCATCTACCAACTTTTCCTGTTATTCCTTTATCACGCATTTTGTGTGCTATTACACCATGGTCACACTTGTCAAAGGCTTTTGCAAAATCTGTGTATATAACATCTGCATTCTGTTTATCTTCTAGAGCATCCAGGACCTTGTCGTAGTGGTCCAGTAGTTGGGACAGACAGGAGCGGCCTGCTCTAAACCCATGCTGTCCTGGGTTGTGCAATTGATGGGTATCAAGAGGGGTGGCGATCTTGCTTCTTAGAACCCTTTCAAAGATTTTATGATATGGGACGTTAGCGCAATTGGTCTGTAGTTCTTTGCTATTGCTTTACTGCACCCTTTGTGGAGTGGGGCTATGTCTGTTGTTTTTAGTAGCTGCGGGACGATCCCAGTGTCCATGCTCCCTCTCCATAGGATGTTAAAACATGTGATAGGGGTTTCTTGCAGTTCTTGATGAACACGGAGTTCCATGAGTCTGGGCCTGGAGCGGAGTGCATGGGCATGCCTTTCTGACATCATCAGTCAGAAAGGCGTCTGTCAAGTTCTGTGGCACTCTCATAAAAAAATAATTTAGGTTTTCGATTTTCAGTCTGGTTAGTGGCTCACTAAAGACTGAGTCATACTGGGATTTAAGTAACTCACTCATTTCCTTGCTGTCATCTGTGTAGGACCCATCCGGTTTAAGTAGGGTCCCAATACTGGTTGTTGTTCTCGACTTTGATTTTGCATAGGAAAAGAAATACTTAGGGTTTCTTTCAATTTCATTTATGGCTCATAGTTCTTCCCGTGTCTCTTGATTCCTATAGGATTCCTTTATTTTTAATTCAATGTTTGCTATTTCTCTGACTAGTGTCTCCCTACGTATTTCAGAGACATTGGCCTCCTGTAGCCGCTCCGTTATTCTGTGCCTTCGCCTGTATAGGGAGCGCCTCTCTCTTTCCAGTTTGCATCTTCTCCTCCTTTTCCTTAAGGGAATTTGCCTTGAGCAAACCTCAAGTACCACAGAGTTACTTTGTTCTAGACATAGGTTGGGTTCTGTGATGCTTAGGCATCATGGCTTATCACATTTTGTTGATCTGGGGCTCCCCGCATGCATGTCTGGACCTCTATTATGTTGTGATCTGAGTATATTGTTTTTGATATGATGACATTTCGTATCAGATCATCATTGTTGGTGAAGATGAGGTCCAGCGTATTCTCTAATCTTGTGGGCTCTACTATTTGCTGGTTTAAGGTGAACTTGGTGCAGAGATTTAAAAGTTCATGCATGTGTGAATTTTCATCTGAGCTGCCTCCTGGTGTTATCTCTGCTACCACATTGTTTGCAATGTTCCTCCATTTTAGGTGCCTGAGGTTGAAATCCCCCAGTAGCAAGATGTTGGGGGCAGGAGCTGGAAGATTTTCCAGACAGTGGTCAATTTTCAGAAGCTGTTCCTGGAATTGTTGGAACGTTGCATCTGGGGGCCTGTAGACAACCATGATGACCAGGTTTTGATTCTCGACCTTTATTGCTAATACTTCAACTACATCATTCGAACATCATTCTGAACATATAAGTGACTCTGTGATATACAGACCAACCCCCCCTTTTTGCCTGTTCACTCTGTCACACCTGTATAGGTTGTAGCCCGGGATCCATATTTCATTGTCCAAGTGATCTCTTATGTGGGTCTCTGTGAAAGCCGCAAACATAGCATTTGACTCTGTAAGCAGTCCACGAATGTAAGGTACCTTGTTGTTTGTTGCTGGCTTTAGACCCTGTATATTAGCAAAGATGAATGTAGTTGGATTGGTGGTATCGGTGGTATGGGGGGGGGGGTCTTTTTTTCCTGGCTCTAATATCTGTTGTAATGAAGTGGAGGCCACTGACTGTGATTCCACTCCAAAAATGATTGCAGTTGGTGTACAATTTCTGTCATTTCCTGCCAGCTTTTTTTCCTTCCTGGCACTAAAAAACCTCTCTCTCCGGAGTGGCTGTGGCTACCCTGATTTTGCCATGGTCTGGATGTTCTGTGTCGCCTCGTACCCTTTATGTGGTATGCCTGGTAATATAAGTTATAGCACTGTCTTTCCTGAATTGATGTGTGGCACATTTCAGGGAGGAAAAACTTACAGGACGGGAGGTTGCATTTGCCTGTTTTCATATGGGAACGGCATTTTCTGGGGTGATCATAATTGCATGTCCCATCTGATTTCCTAGATTTTCCATGCCTGCAGATACCAAGTGCATAATATTCACATAGGCCTAAAATTTTAGCATATATTTTATAATCCGTATTCATAAGGACTAAAGGTCTATAATTCTCTAATGTTTCCCCTTCCTTCCCCTTCCTCACTAATACCATTACCCCCATACCCATGTCCCTCCCCATTACACCTGTCCTTTTCATACCATTCATCACACCTACCATACAATCCTTTTTAATGTCCCAATTCTCCTTATAAAATTCATTTGCCAAACCATCCATACCTGGAGCCTTGCCCTTACTTAACCCTTCCACTGCCTCCCACACCTCCCTCTCACAAATCATGCCCTCCTTGCAAACCACTTATCAGCATACACATTCATTCCTTCCGTGGAATTTATTCTCATACCCTTCACATTATTCCCCATGTTTTCATCCACTTCCAAATACTCCAATGACATTCTATCCCTTCTCTGTTTACACTTCCCCAAAACATATTGGGAGGGCCTATCCCCCCACAACACATCATTCATTCCGGCTTTCATTCTACATGCCCCAAACCTCTCATTCTGCAAAGTCATCGACCTATCTTTCAACGCCTTAATTTCCTCTGTCATTCTATGTCCTCCCCGCATATAACAGTCTTTCAAGAGGCCCTCAATATAATTTTGTAAACCGTATCTCCATCCTGCTTCTTCCCTTCCCAACCTCTGATAGTAAGCTTGGATGCCAGGCTTCCCCGTACTTACCCACCAATCCACCAAAGCCCCCCCCTCCCTACTCCCCATCCAAAACCCACCCCACCAATCCCTAAATTCCTCCCTTTTACCATCACCCTTTAATAACTGAACATTTAATTTCCAAAAACCCCTATACCATTTTGCAACCCCTTCCCACCTCACCTCCACCAACACTCCCCGATGATCCGTGAAACCCACATCCAAATATTGCACCCCCTCCCCAAACCACACTACCTGTTACATAAATCCTGTCTAGTCGAACCGCATACCCTCTTCTAACAAATGTAGGCTCACCCGCACCTCCCAACCCAATCACGTCTTTCAAACCTACCCTCCTAAGTACGTCCCTTAAGGCTGCAAGAACACAACCTCCTCTCCGCGGCTCTACATCCCTCTTTCTAATTACACAATTAAAATCCCCTCCAACAATCGTTACATTTGGCAAATCCCGACATGCATAAATCATGTAATCCCAAACAAAATCCACCTTCACCTTCCTTGCCGCCTCCGCCGGCATGTACACCCCTAAAAAACATACCCTAATTCCACTCCACTCCCCAACTACTCTAACCAGCCTACCCCCCCACACTCCTCCCATCACAAAGGTTTGAAAGGGCCTGACACCTCCACTGCTACCGCCACCCCTCCCTTTAATCTACTGGATGAACTTGCAAACACTTTGTAGCCATTCAGAAGTAATTCCCCACCACACCTATAATTGTGTTCCTGTATAAAAGCAACTGTCACACCATACCTTCGCAACGTACACTCCACCCAAGCCCTCTTGATTTCATCCCTCAACCCGTTTACATTAAGTGTTAAACACTTGAAATCTATGTCAAGGGTTTGCCCCTAGGCCTCTGTGGAAGTTGTACCCCTGACTTCCCTTTACTCATTTTACCCATTTGCTTCCCTCCCTTAAAAGTACCCCTCTCTAGCAACAAACCTAGATCTTTTTTAGCAACTTCCACCGAAGCCTTTTTACAGATCCTCTGTGCCGGTGTCAGCACATCCTCACTGCCTGATGAATTGCCAGACCTTTTACGTGTCCTCTTTATTTCTTCCACACTACTTGCATCCTCGGTCTGATGGAGCTCCACCTGCACATCCTCCATAATTAAGTGGTGGTCCTCTGGACTGGCACTCTCCACACTTTCCACCACATTCACTGCATCTATCAAACCATCATTAGTGTTTACACTTAGCACCGGCAAAGGGTCGTCCAATATTTCCTTTAATATTTGTTCCAGTGGTACATCCTCTGCCGGACTCTCATGGTGATCACAGTCAACCACTGGTATAACAGATTCCTGTGTTAGGGTCTGACAAACCACCTCAGAACCCTCGACAATCTCACTCCAGAGTATCGTCTGCTTCTCCCGTTGCGTCTCCTCCTTCCGTTCCTCTCTCTGCGCCTGCACTTTCACTACTCGTTGCTCTGGAACTTGTCTGGGTCCCGTCCTCCTCATGCAGTCAGCCGCCACATGATCGTAGGCACCACACAGGTGACACGTCCTGCGCTGTCCCATGTAGGTCACGTACACTTGGGTCTTGCAGTCTGGTATAACAACGTAGGATGGTATGGGGTGCTTCAAGGTCATTTTCAACGAGTACGACCCCTCAGGGAGGCCCATCAGCGGTCCCTCGCTCCACTTTCCAGGTGTTGCTGTGTGTATCGTACCGTATGCACTGAAGACTGTACTGATGTCCGTCGGGTCCGCTTCGAATGGGACGTTCTTCAAACATACCCAAGTGTACGTAAGTGAAACGTCCTTCAATCGTACCTGAAGTCCAGTGTGCACCATGTATACATGATCCTGGTGTCGATCTACGAGTCGGTCATAAACTTCTGCCATCAGTAGCTTCACAAATACTCTATTCATCCCATTCAGGGCAACGCCATACAAATCTCCTATGTCAAGACCATACACATCTCTTAATATCGCCGGTAACACAGTCCCGGCCGTTGCAGGGTGTAGAACGCCAGTCACAAGGTCAACACAGACAGTATTCAAACGTCTCCTCCCTACTGTCGCCATGTTGTTTTGGAAAACCAAAGTGCTGTAAAGCGTCGCCAGGTGTCAGGTCAGAGCACCGCACACCCTCGCACCACCAGAGCTGGGCTGCGACTGATTCATAGCAATTAGGGGCTTTTGGCATGTACATCTCATTAATAACTATGTAATAACTATGTAATAACTATGTATAACTATGTCTACCATGTATCACTGTACCATGTCTCAATAAAGTATTATTATTATTATTATTATTATTATTATTATTATTATTATTATTGTGGAAAATATTGGTATTTTCCGAAAGTTGTAATTGATAAACTTTCCAATATGAACAGATATCCTTAATGTATCGCTGGTAGCTTAACGTTCATGGGGGTATGAATAGAGAACCATCCTACTAGCAGAAAAGAAGCGGGGCAGAGGGGCAGAGAGGGAGAGGGGAGGCAGTCAGTGAAAACCCAGCCTACCCACCAGATTTCAGGCGGTGATGGCAAGTGGAATTTGGCAAATACGACCGCCCAACCGGACTTAATTACTTCCTTTCGTAATGTGGAGGAGTATCAACCAGAGACATGTATAAAGTGGGACAATCGGTCCAGGAGGCCCAGTGATAGGGCAGTAATTGTGGAAATAATGATTGGCACCGGCATGGTATGTCCGCTTAGGCCTATTTTGAACACCAGTGAAGCGACCATACGACAGGATCAAGTCATAAACCCTGATGCTGGGTGGTTTTCGCCTTAGAATAAACTGAAATATGTTCGATGAATATTGTGAAATGATGAATATAGTGAAACCGAGTTGTAAATAATCAGGGGGTGATTGTACCGGGCGGGTCTAGCGTGGGTACGCCGTACCCCGACCGCCATGTTGGATGTGGAGAAGATGAACTAACATATCGCAATTTATCTACTCGAAATACAAATATCGAGACAGTGAATGTGTATAAACTAGTGGGGCATTAAGCCAGGATATACATAGTGTGTAAAGTTATACGTATAAACAGTAATAAGGTCGGAATAGTGAGAGGATCTGAATCGCTACCCTGACCAACCACATGTTAACTAACGCCCAGTCTCGTGGGCGTATAAGAGTTCACGGAAATTAATCTTCCTTGACTCGATGGGACAATCCTTACCATCGCGATCGAACCAGACCGCAGGAGGACGTCAACAACGAAGCGACTCCCTCATCTAAAGCTAAGTACTCTCTGTTTTGACTTTCTATGTCGGCTGGCAGGATTGTTATAAATAGTAGATGTACTGTAGCTAGGTCATCGATCTACCATACACCGCTATGATGCTGTTAATTAGGTGAGTGATGGTCATGTTAACTTAATTGTGTGTTCTCTACCTCTCCTCCTACTTGATCAGTCGTCTAATCCCCATACAGTCCACTTAAATTTAATCATACCATAACTATTAATATTATCTACTCAGATTTATTTATACTGGTCCAGAGTGCAGTGGGCTAACGTGAGAATATTGAAGGTACCCCTTGGGTGCGGCCAGGAGTGGGTAAAGTTCTCACACACCTTGCGGGAGTGACTGCGGTAAAATTATACGAGTCGGTCATCTCCCTGGGAGTTTGTTTATTGCTAGTGGCGGTGTCCCAGATAGACTTATCTCCCACAATTCCCCACAGCGCCCGTTGGTCCGTCCTGAACCGGATGTGATTAGTGAATTAATCATTATTGAATTAATTATTTAATAAATAAGTGACTGATCGTAGGAAGTGAGTATAGAGTACACAGTTAATTAATTGTGTGGTGGACAGTAATTAGTCCAATTAATTGCTAGCCCAGGCGTGACTACCTTTATAAACAATTTATTTAATTTGTGACGTCAGTGGTTATTAATTCTACAACCATGACTGAACCTGACGGAGTTCCCATGCCGGGTGGCAAAACCATGGATATTAAAGGCAAGAAAGCGTCGTTGCAAGCTCGCAAGGGACATGTGACAAAGGCGCACAATACGTGTTTGAACTTAGTGAACGAGCCGTCGACGAGTGTTATTGACTTAGAAACAAATTTTGAGTTACTAGAACTCAGGTACGCGTCGTACGTGAAGTGGTTCAAAGTCTATGAAATTGAGTTACTGGAGGATTGTGCAAGCGATGAGGATCGAGAAGTACTGTTACAACAATATTGTGACTTGGAAGAAGTCATGTGTGCCTGCAAAGTTAAGGTACGGGATAGGTTAAAGAGTATGAGTGACGTGGTGGGCCAACCTCCCGCGGTAAATAAAATGTCCCTCCCCAGACTCCCGGAAGTACAATTGTTGTCGTTCCAGCCGGGAGACAGCTGGGAGGAATTTTGGTCCATTTTCAAGGCAATGGTACACGATCGGAAGGATCTGGAAGGTGTTGCCAAGTTGATTTATTTAAAGGGACAATTGAGGGGAGATGCCCTCATTCTCATTCAGGCTTTCCCGAATGTAAACGACTCTTATAGAGAAGCTGTTCGTCTGCTAGAGGGTACTTATGGTAACTCGAAACAGCATACATTGGATTTAGTAATGGCAGTGATTAATTTGAAACCACCAGATCACAACTATCAAGGGTTGCAACAATTTCGGATCAAACTAGAGAGCACTCTCAAGATTTTGAGTAACAAACACAATTTGGAGAATGCAAGTTGGTTCGTGGGTCTGGTGGTACGAGCTAAATTGAACCATAAGACGATAGAGTGGTTATCTAACAAGTACCACAAGGCTTACTTCGGGTTGGAGGAGATAAGGACGGGTTTGCAAGAATTAATTGTTCAGTTGCAAACTAGCCAGCCCACTACCTTTAAGAATACCGGTCATAGTGACGTTGAGTCATCAACTAAGTTCCACAAAGGGAAAAATTATCCCAACGGTAATAGTTACAACCCAACCACTAAAAAGGGTTATGTTGGCACATATTAAGTGACAGGGACCAGTAATAGTGGTTCGTCACAACCAGACAGAAAGAATAAACACCCCAATAAGAGTAACCCGGGGGGTAAGCTGTCGAGCCAAGAGAAGAGAGATTGTCTCTTCTGTAATGAAACCCATCTCTCTAAACTCTGCGTTACCTATAATTCTTGGGATGCGAAAGTGAAGAGATTGGATGAGCTGAACCGGTGTATTCGATGTCTTGGTAATCATAATGTGAGGGATTGCCAGACCAAACTGAATACTTGTCACCAATGCAATAATGGCAGGCACCACATAGTGATGTGTAAGAGCGGGTGTAATCCTAGTAATGGTAAGGATAATCACCCGACACTACAGTGGCGTAAAACTTGCAGCTAACGTTCGTAATGGTTTAGCTGAAGTAGCACTACCTGTGTTGGACATGACAGTTAAAGGTAAATGGCGTAAATCCAAGACTGTAACAGCGTTGTTAGATCAGGGATCACAACGTACTTTCATAAAGCGCAGTTGCCTTAATGGGATGAAAGTACGTAGGGGGGATCCTACCACATTAAATTTGTCGGGTTTTCTCTCAGATAAAAGGGCCCAGTCATATGACACGGTTTATATAAACGTCGGTCTGGGCAGAGAGAAGACCCAAGTTAATGCAGTAGTCGTGGATAGACTACCGGAGAAGATCTCCACTGTGGGTCTTAATGCCACCAAGCAGAGACTCTCACAGAATAATGTGAAACTGGCACCCTCTGTGGTCAATAATGACTCTGTGGGACCAATAGGAGTATTAATAGGCAGCGACTATTATGCAGCCTTTGTGAAAGGTATGACGAAGAGGTGCGGAGTCACTCTTCTCAACACGGGTGCAGGCCATGTCATTTATGGCCGGCTTCCTCGCAGTAATGAATGACTGGAGGAAGCCATAAATACAGTCACTGTGTGTCTTACTCATGAAACGTCACCCCAGTGTACATATTCTTCTATAGAGAATGCTGTTGAGCCATTGCACAAATTGTGGGAACTGGACAGTAACGGGATTAATGTAAATGAAGAAAGTCCAGATGATTCTTTCACTCAGGAACAATACCTGAAGGATGTTAAATTCGAGTCTGGACAATACTGAGTGCGACTCCCATGGAAGCTAAACCATCCGGAACTACCCACTAATTACCGGATGGCGTATGGTCAGTTAAAGGTCCAGCTCCACGAATTGAGTAAGACACCAGAATTGTTGACTGTTTATAATACAATAATTAATGAACAGTTAAATAATCAGTTCATAGAGGAGGTACCCCCTGAGCAAGCCAATATTCATGGCCACTACTTACCTCATCACGGAGTGAAGAAGGATTCCAAAACCACTCCTTTGAGGATCGTGTTTAATTGTAGTGCCAGGGGTAATAAAAATGTACCTAGTTTGAATGATTGTTTAATGACAGGTCCGTCGCTGACGGAGAAATTGGGAGATGTGTTATTGAATTTCAGAGTTAATAATTATGCCTTTACGGCAGATATAAGTAAAGCTTTCCTGAGAGTGGGATTACAAGAAACGGATCGGGATTACACAAGATTTCTGTGGCCAGAGGATCCTAGCAATCCACTTAGTCCGCTGAAAACTTTCAGATTCAGAAGTGTCTTATTTGGGGCTACTTCGAGTCCGTTCTTACTTCAGGCGACGATAAATGCGCATCTTAAACGTGCAGGTGGTCCACTGAGTGAAATAATGAGTAAACAATTCTATGTGGACAACTTCCTGGGTGTGACGTCAACTGAAGAGGAGCTAATGAAGATATATGAAGGGGCTAAGGACATAATGCAAGGTGCAAATATGCCTCTCAGGGAGTGGAACAGTAATTCGTCCAGGTTAAAGGACCGAATAAATAAAGATAATCCCGGAGATGGAGTATCTGGGTGTAGCAATGTATTGGGACTGACTTGGGATAGGCTTAGTGGCGCCTCTTACAATCCTAGGGAAATTATTGGTACAAGAGGCATGGAAGCAGAAGTGTGCTTGGGATGAAACCAGCAATGATGATATGATACGAAATGTCATCATATCAAAAACAATATACTCAGATCACAACATAATAGAGGTCCAGACATGCATGCGGGGAGCTCCAGATCAACAAAATGTGATCAGCCGTGAGGGAGCTTTCTCCAAATTCAACTTCAATAACAAAAACATAAGGTGGGACCAAGTAAACCAAGTCCTAAATGATATAAACTGGGAAGATTGCCTAAGCATCACGGATCCCAACCTATGTCTAGAACAAATTAACTCTGTGGTACTTGAGGTTTGCTCAAGGCAAATTCCCTTAAGGAAAAGGAGGAGAAGATGCAAACTAGAAAGAGAGAGGCGCTCCCTATACAGGCGAAGGCACAGAATAACGGAGCGGCTACAGGAGGCCAATATCTCTGAAATACGTAGGGAGACACTAGTCAGAGAAATAGCAAACATCGAATTAAAACTAAAGGAATCTTACAGGAATCAAGAGACACGGGAAGAACTAAGAGCCATAAATGAAATTGAAAGAAACCCTAAGTATTTCTTTTCCTATGCAAAATCAAAGTCGAGAACAACAACCAGTATTGGGCCCCTACTTAAACCAGATGGGTCCTACACAGATGACAGCAAGGAAATGAGTGAGTTACTTAAATCCCAGTATGACTCATCTTTAGCGAGCCACTAACCAGACTGAAAATCGAAAACCTAAATGATTTTTTCATGAGAGTGCCACAGAACTTGACAGACGCATGCCTTTCTGACATCATCACGACGCCAAATGACTTTGAAAAGGCAATAAATGACATGCCCATGCACTCCGCTCCAGGCCCAGACTCATGGAACTCCATGTTCATCAAGAACTGCAAGAAGCCCCTATCACATGCTTTTAACATCCTATGAAGAGGGAGCATGGACACTGGGATCGTCCCACAGCTACTAAAAACAACAGACATAGCCCCGCTCCACAAAGGGGGCAGTAAAGCAATAGCAAAGAACTACAGACCAATTGCGCTAACGTCCCATATCATAAAAATCTTTGAAAGGGTTCTAAGAAGCAAGATCGCCACCCATCTTGATACCCATCAATTGCACAACCCAGGACAGCATGGGTTTAGAGCAGGCCGCTCCTGTAAGTCCCAACTACTGGACCACTACGACAAGGTCCTGGATGCTCTAGAAGGTAAACAGAATGCAGATGTTATATACACAGATTTTGCAAAAGCCTTTGACAAGTGTGACCATGGTGTAATAGCACACAAAATGCATGATAAAGGAATAACAGGAAAAGTTGGTAGATGAATCTATAATTTCCTAACACGTAGAACACAAAGAGTAGTAGTCAACAGAGTAAAGTCTGAGGCAGCTACTGTGAAAAGCTCTGTTCCACAAGGCACAGTACTTGCTCCCATCCTATTCCTCATCCTCATATCAGACATTGACAGGGATATAAGCCACAGTGCTGTGTCTTCCTTTGCAGATGACACCCGAATCTGTATGACAGTGTCCACCGTTGAAGACACTGCAAGACTCCAAGCAGACATAAACCAAATCTTTAAATGGGCTGCATAAAACAATATGAAGTTCAATGATGAGAAATTTCAATTACTCAGATACGGAAAACGTGAAGAAATTAAAATCTCATCGGAGTACAAAACTAATTCCAACCACACAATAGAGCGAAAAACTAATGTCAAAGACCTGGGAGTGATCATGTCAGAGGATCTCACCTTCAAGGACCATAACAATGTTGCAATTGCATCTGCTCGAAAAATGACTGGATGGATAATGAGAACCTTCAAAACAAGGGATGCCAAGCCCATGTTGACACTTTACAGATCGCTTGTTCTATCTAGGCTAGAATATTGCTGCACACTAACTGCACCTTTCAAGGCGGGTGAAATTGCTGACCTTGAAAATGTGCAGAGAACCTTCACCGCACGCATAAGTGCGATAAACCACATCAACTACTGGGAACGCTTGAAGTTCCTAAACCTGTACTCTCTAGAACGCAGGCGGGAGAGATACATTATTATATACACATGGAAAATTCTCGAGGGTTTAGTACCAAACTTGCACACAAAAATCACTCCCTACGAAAGCAAAAGACTCGGCAGGCGATGTAACATCCCCCCAATGAAGAGCAGGGGTGCCACTAGCACGTTGAGGGACAACACAATAAGTGTCAGGGGCCCAAGATTGTTCAACTGCCTCCCAGCATACATCAGGGGGATTACCAACAAGCCCCTGGCTGTCTTCAAGCAGGCACTGGACAGGCACCTCAAGTCGGTACCTGATCAGCCGGGCTGTGGTTCATACGTTGGACTGCGTGCGGCCAGCAGTAACAGCCTGGTTGATCAGGCTCTGGTCCAACAAGAGGCCTGGTCACAGACCGGGCCGCGGGGGCGTTGACCCCTGGAATTCTCTCCAGGTAGACTCCAGGTAGCTACCTGAGGAATTCATTAACAGGTGGGAAGAATTAATTGGTGATTATGAGAAAGTTCCAATGTTAGAGTTCCCGCGGTGTGTAGTCCGCCCTGGAGTGCAAAATACACTCCACATATTTTACGATGCTTCTAAATTAGCGTATGGAGCAGTCGCTTATCTTCAATGTAATAAAGACATTTCTCTTGTCATGTCTAAAGCTAAAGTGGCTCCAATTAAATTACGTACTTACCTCAGTTGGAATTAACTGCTATTTATGTGGGTGTCAAATTAGCTGATTATTTACGGAGTAAATTGCCGGAGATAAATATTAGCGACACCATAATTTGGTCTGATAATGAGGTATCCTTGCAGTGGATCCGTAACGGAACCAGCAAGATTATATTCGTGCAAAATAGAGTCGCAGAGATTAACCAGATGCAAGAGAAATATGACAGTTTGGGTCAACATAAGTTAACTTTTAACCATATTCCCGGAGCGGAGAACCCAGCTGATTTCTTGTCTCGTGGGTTGACTTATGTAAAATTTGTGAAGACTTTATCGTGGTTTAAGGGACCCAGTTGGTTGGTGGATAAAATTAACTGGCCTGTTCAAAAGGCGCATATTGCTCCGGTGGAAATTACTGTGAACACGGCTCCAGTCCTCGGTCCCTCCTTAGCCATTGATATATATAGATACTCATCTTTCCCGAAATTGTATAATGTCACGAAGTTGGTGTTTAACTTCATAAACAAGATGAATATCCCGTATGATTTTCCTCATCCCCTGAAATACTGGGTACAGAGAGTACAAGGAGAAATCTATGGAGACGAGATTAAATTGCTAATGGATGGAAAACTTGGGAAAGGTTCAATAATAGAGAAATTGGGGCTGTACTTGGAGGATGACGTAATCAAGTGCAGAGGTAGATTGCAAAATGCTGAATTGGGTGAATATACTAAACACCCTATCTTGCTGCCCAAGACTCATCCTCTGACAACCTTAATTGTGTTAATATATACAGCACTTGAGAAAAAACAAGTCCCACTGGGAATCTTCATTGATCTACGCAAAGCTTTTGATACAGTCAACCATGATTTACTGCTCACAAAATTAGCACACTATGGTATAAGGGCTGTATAACCCCTGTGGTTTAGCGCTTCTATTTGATTATAATAATAATATGGTATAAGGGGGCACCCACTCAACTACCTAAAGTCATACCTCACCAACAGAAGCCAATACGTGTACACAAATGGAGCGAACTCTTCCACACAACAAATTACAGTCGGAGTCCCTCAAGGAAGTGTCCTGGGGCCACTCCTATTCCTCATTTACATAAATGACCTACCGAATGCATCACAACTACTCAAACCCATTTTATTTGCAGATGACACAACATATGTCTTCTCTCACCCAAATCCAGTTATACTGGCCAACACTGTTAATGCCGAATTACAGAAAATATCAACATGGATGACGACTAACAAGCTTACTCTCAATACTGACAAGACCTACTTCATACAGTTTGGAAGCAAAGCCACAAATGTTTCACTTAACATAACACTCAATGGTACACCCATCACAAGACTCACAGAGGGAATATTCCTAGGAATCCACCTTGACAGTAGCCTTAAATTCCAAACACATATACAACAAATTTCCAAGAAAATCTCGAAGACAGTAGGCATATTATCAAAGATACGCTATTATGTACCACAATCAGCTCTCCTTGCACTATATCATTCACTTATCTACCCGTATCTCACCTATGGAATCTGTGCATGGGGATCAACAACGTTAAATCACCTTAGACCACTCCTAACACAACAAAAGGCCGCAGTCAGAATGATAACAAATTCCCACTCTAGACAGCATACTCCACCAATATTCAAAAGTCTCAAACTACTCACCGTAAAGAACATTCATACTTATTCTTGTGCCTACTACATATATAAAACTTTACACTCTAATATAAACCCTCTGCTCAAAACTCTCCTCATCAACTTTAATAGGACCCATGACCACAACACAAGACACAGATCACTTTTTTATATACCCCGTGTTCATATCAACCTACGTAAAAATTCTATGCACATAAAGGGCCCCAGAATCTGGAATTCATTACCAGTAAATATTAAGATAATCTTGTCTGAAAATCAATTTAAGACTAAACTCAAAAACCACCTACTCACCCAAAACTAAATGATCATGCTATAAACTACTTTGAAAAATGCTCATTGTTACTTTCCTATACGATAATCTCAATTTTTAATAATATGTTACTATTATGTTACCCCCTACTCATATTATAAGTTAATGTCAAAAATGCTCAATGTTATTTTCCTTAAGATAATCTCAATTCCATATTATCATTCAAGAATCTTAACACCTGTAACAATCTAAGATCTAATATCATTATATAATAATTTAAACAGTAAAATTTCATCATATTGTAATTTTGAAAATAATTTTTAACTAGAATAAACTCAATAAATTTCTCTAATATTAAGGACATAGTTTTTAAGGACTAGAATAAGCTGCCCCTAATGCCATGGCATGTCAGTGGCTCTCCTTGCACTCAATTTACATTGTAACTACCGATACCCATGTAATCTGCAATGAAATAATCTGCAATGAAATAAATGCCCATAAAAATGTGATGCATGGTGGAGTACAAGATACCTTAAATTGTATTAGGGAAACTTTCTGGATCCCTCAGGGGCGACAGAGTGTGAAGCGAGTCATCAAGACATGTGTAGTGTGCCGTCGAGTGGATGCCAGAACCTATATGTACCAGGACCTCCACCACTGCCCAAGGAACGAGTGCAGTTAATAAAGCCATTTGATTACAATGGCCCAATCATTTTTAAAGGATACTGCAGATGGTGTTCCTTTAAAAGTGTATGTGTGTTTATTCACTTGTACCACTACAAGGGCAGTACACTTAGAAGTGGCACAGGATTTGTCTGCAGAACAGTTCATACAGCTGTTTCGTAAATTTGCAGCTAGGAGAACCTGTCCGAGACTCATGATTTCAGATAATGCCACTAACTTTGTAGCGGAGCGCAACATTTGAGGGAATTAAATGAGAGTAATGAAGTACAATCTCTGTTAAATCAACGAGGGTGTGGCTGGAAGTTTATAGCTCCCAGGGCCCCCTGGCAAGGGGGATTGTATGAAAGACTGATAGGTACAGTGAAGAGGTGTCTGCGTAAAGTACTACACCGGAAACGAATTAACTTGGAGGAATTCCGGGCAGTATTAGTGGAGGCAGAGAATCGGATAAATAATCGTCCTCTCTCGTACATTATTGATACTCCCGACACAGAAGTACTGACTCCTTCTCACTTGATATGTGGGCAGAAACTAGAAGCTGCACCTATCTATAGAGATAATCCTGAGGAAATTGATGAAGATTATAATAATGTGACAGTATTAAGTGATAAATTTAAGATGTTAAATAAAGT